>JADLZL010003176.1:0-66520 GCA_015844335.1 Chrysopogon serrulatus | reverse complement strand
GAGCGAGCCACTACAGCAGCAGCGCGGGCGGACGGGAGTGGTAGCGCCCGCAGGATGCCGACGCTGAACCTGAGCACCAACGTGCCGGTGGACGCGGTGGTGGCCGCCGACATCCTCAAGGACTGCTCCAAGGCCGTCGCCAGGATCATCGGCAAGCCCGAATCCGTACGTCTCGCCACGCACCCCACCCGTTCGGCGCAATGCCTGCCTCTGTCGCCCGTTCCTTCTCTTTATCAATCAATGTAGCAGGCTCTTGGTCGCTGGACTGGAGCGCCATGGGCAGTTTGGTTGGTTCAGTGTTCTGATGAATGAAACATTTGCCCCCACCCCTGCTGCTGCGCTGCAGTATGTCATGGTGTCGATCAACGGGTCGGTGCCCATGTCGTTCGCGGCCAGCGAAGAGCCGGCGGCGTACGGCGAGCTCGTGTCCATCGGCGGCATCGGCCCCGGCGTCAACGGGAAGCTGAGCGCCGCCGTCGCTGAGGTCCTCGAGACCAAGCTCTCCGTCAGCAGGGACAGATTCTACATCAAATTCGATGATGTGAAGGTACTCCTCGTACCCATAACCTTACCATGTGCTTCATCAGGCTTCAGCTCACCCGACCTGTGTGGCTGTGTCAAAATTCAGCACCCAGTGCTCTCTGAGCTGCAGTTTAGTGTGCTTTCATGTTTAATGGCTTCAGCCATTACATTGCTTATTAGTTGTCTTAGGCATACAGTTTTAAGGACATGTTCTTTATTTCTGCTCCCTTCAATCAGTTTTCATCCAGTGCTTGCCATTACATTTACATGTCTTAATAAGGATTAATTTTAACTTCCATTACATGTCTGTATTTTTCTGTGACCCATACATGATCCATGGACGCCTCGCTCGCCTATGTTCTGTACTCCTAACACTTGACTTCATCTGTGCTATAGGGATCCAACTTTGGCTTCAACGGATCCACATTCTAAGTCAACTCCAGCAGAGTGACAATGGTTGCTGCGTCCAATCATCCAGCTCAATCCGCCAATACATACCACCAGTACATCAATAAACGTTGATCATGCGTATCACCTGCACCTCCACCGTCGCCCATGGAAATTCCCCTTGAGTACGAGACACCACTAGTTGATGAGCTTTATTTGAATGTTTCAACTGAAAGCAGTACCAGCATGTACCTGATTCCGAATTTCATTGAATTTCATTTTTTTCAGTACAACAGCTGTCTTGTAATGGCATCTGAGAACTTGAAACTAACATTGCATGAGTACGCATTTTCACAGTATATGTCATTGTAAGTGCCAATTGATGGGAGACGGATAAACAATATCCATAATGCAATTCTACAGCCCAAAAATACTGTAAATGGAAACAGATGTAACAGGAAATTGCACTGACGCATATCCCAGAAACCAAATAGATGGAATCAAAGGCCCTGAGATTACCATACAACAGATTAGTCTAAAATTACAAGTACCGAGTTCCACTTCACATACTCTTACAACAACGTAGTCCATGTACTACAAAAACAAGAGATTGCCCACACATCTTATTGAGCGCATATTTACACAAGAGATCACCTGATGGTCCGATACATATAGTGAATGTGATAACTTGACTCATGCTGTAATCGCAGTAAGCTCATAAAAAAAGGTGAACATGTGATGATCCTGGTACAGCAGACCTCTGCCACATGTTCATTGCTGCCTGTCACATGGTCATTCTTGTGAGGACCTCGGGGTGGTAGTGGATCATCTCCTGCCACATCATTTCCCGGATCATTTCTACGCCGAGATTTTCATCTATGTCAAGATCGATTGGCACCTGAGCAGGAGGGTTTGCACTTGGATCATACAGCGGAGACATGTACGGGTGCTCCAGAGCCTCGGTGACACTAATTCTTTTGGAGGGATCAAAGACAAGCATCTTCTGCAACAGATCGATGGCAAGAGGGTGTGCTTGTGGGTACATGCTGGTGAGGGGAATGCCTGGGGTGTATGGAAGGGACTTGATATACTTGCGGGCTTTCGGGTTGTCAATGAACTCAAGGTCAGCCTCACTCATGGTGCCAAGAACATTGACAATGAGCTTAAGCTGATTGAGGCATTCAGTTCCTGGAAAAATTGGCTTGCGGCCAAGAAGCTCTGCAAATATGCAGCCAACAGACCAGACATCTATGGACGTACCGTAGTTGTCACAGCAGAGCAGCAGCTCAGGGGCCCTGTACCAGCGGGTGACAACATATTCTGTCATAAACTGACCTTTGGTGTTGTTCGTGCGGGCAAGCCCAAAATCACATATCTTCAAGTCACAATTTGCATTGACCAGGAGGTTCCCTGGCTTTAAGTCTCTATGGAGTATCCCAGCTGAATGAAGGTATTTCAGGCCTCGGAGCAGCTACAATCAAGAAGAAAAGTAGCAGCTTAGATATTATCTGACTGGACAAAAAATACTACTTCAGCAAAAGGAATCTCAAGACCTGACAACAACAAAATAAAAGGAATCTGGAAACATAGTGAACACTAAGTTCTTGGTCCACCATTAGATGCCTAAGTTACAAATCACCAGCACATGCAAATCTATTTGCCATACTGAGATACTACCAATAAAAAGAATCCCTAAGAAAAATCAACATTTAGGAGCAGTAATAGAAGTTCCACTTGCCATGTTAAGGTTTACTTTTCGAATGACAAACATGCTACTTCAGAGGAGAAACAACATGTCAAGCACATCCCAATCAAGACCAACTAAATAACATCATTTCCTAGCCTCTGGTGATATGTGGTCCAAGTTTATCCTTGCCCCAAATAATAACCTGTCTGGGTTGCTAAGAAATCATATCTTCTCTCAACCACTTGCCCTAAGATCTGTGGTCCAAGTTTGAAGCCTGCCTATATTTTCCCATGTATGATCTCTCATGTTAGGATAGTATAATATTATTTTCTAACAGCTCAGCTTCAGATAATAGTCTCAAATGCTGTTGTGTTGTGGTGTGGTGTTCGGATTGTACTTGGTTTTTTTTTTTCTGCCTAATGATGATACTCAGCTCTCCTTGGTATTTGACAGCAGTTTCAAATGTTCCCATGTCTAACCTGGGCCAAACTTCTGAGATGGTTAATGTTCTGGAAATGTAAATAAATGTCAACTTCAAATTTTCAGAAAATGTAACTGTATGCTGAGTTGTCAGTCCAGAATTATCAGTGCTGTGCACCTTTAAGCATAAGTAAGACAAGCTACTAAGAAATGGTAGGTATCTGCAAGCCAGTATGAAATTAGAATGGTTTATGTATTAATAAGAATGCAACAGGTTATCATATCTCAAAAGTAAAAAGTTCTAAAAGCTGCGCTTTCAAATGGATATTGGGCCCACTTGTGCCTTTGTCTGAACCAGGAAAGCTGACCAGCCAAATGATTAATGACTGAGTTGAAAGAGCTTTTTAATCCTCCTTGAATAAGTACAAAGAGATGCTACCAATTATAACTAGTGACTAAGGACTAGGGAGGTACCAATTTTGGTATCTAGATATCTTTCCAATGATCATAAAAACATCGTGCTGAAAAGCCAACATGACTCATTTCCACCTTAACCAGAAAGAGAAACAGTGAATGGAACAGATTCCCATGCCCATATTAGGTTTGCCTAGAGATACCAATCTAAAAAGTTGAAATCAGCAAGAATAACCTCATATCAGCCAAAGTGATAACTGATAAGGGCATACCTAGTGCTAACAGCTCCAACAGAAGGTGGGGTCAGGAGAAGGGAAATTTCTAGACAACCTTAACCCTTGCTTAATTTTGCAAAAATGCTGGTTCAGACCCCCAGGACCTCCAGACCACAAGTGGAGCTGGCCTGTCCTTCTCATATCAGCCAAAGTGCACTGATGAAAAAGATGCTTGATCCATTAAATGGTTGCAGATTTAATTCAGGCTAATGAAACCAATACTGTATCACCATATATGTAATTCTGGTAAACTATCCAAACAGAATAATCAAATTAAACAGTATCTAGCCAACCACACCACTGGCAGATTGTGTATACCATTTTATGACTAGCATGGCTTATGACAAGGCTGCAAATTCCCAACCCTATTTTCTGATCCGACAATCATCTCATATTTCAATAGGATATGCCAGTAATTCCAAACCATGGCATTCAGATAGAGCATAAGGCGCAGACAAAACAAGTGCAAGTATTGGGTTACTTAGTGGCTACCTTTTCTGACAGATGTCCTATGTCAAGGTGGCAAAATATTGTTGTGTTTCTTTTTATGCTGGAGTCATCAATAAAGCAACAAGAGCAAGGACATAACTATCAGAAAACAGGACCCTTGCAAAACTTACCTGAAAGAGGAAATACTGGCAGTGATCATTAGAAAGTGGTTGAGACGACTTAATTATTTGATGCAGATCAGTGTCCATGAGCTCATAAACCAAGTAAACGTCCTTGAAGCTCCTTCTTGCTGGCATCATTATATCCTTGAGGGCAATAACATTCTCGTGCCTTAGGTGCCGAAGGAGCTTCAGCTCCCTCAGTGTCCTCAGCGCATCCACACGGTTGTCAAAGACGTTGTTTATCTTTTTTATAGCGCAACTTTTTCATTGGTCTCACGGTTAACAGACGAGCAAACGATTCCGTAAGCTCCTCTTCCGATGGGCTTGATCGGCACATACTTGGTGTCGATCTCAAATAGTGTCTGCCACATAGTATAGTAATGCTTTCCTTGACTCGCCATGCCATTGGGGGGATCCACCATCATCGCCATTTTCTGCCAAGGAGCACATGTCAGTGAGTCAGTGACTTAGTGGGAGATAAAATTATAAGAAACCAAAAGAAAATGTATCAGTAACTTTCCTAATACTATAGACAGTGCACACCCAGTCAGGTCCTACAAACCAATTAATCAAGTGACGTCATGCAGATTTTTTTTTTTATTTTTGTTGGTGGCATGAACTATGACTTTTTGCTCATCGCAAAAAGGAAGAAGAAATATCATCTTTGCAATTGATGCAATGAAGGATTTTGGACGAAAAAATTTGTTGTGTTTTTTGAAACTCGTTGGACACTAATAATAAGCCTACTTCCTAGGCCAGGGCAAAGGTCCCACTTTGATAACATATTCTAACCCCCAATTTCTGTATAATGACTTGACTTGAGACGAAAACAGAGGAAAGAAGAGTCTGTTTCATGTGTCATGTCTAAATCCGTTCTTGTTTGGGGAGGGGTGCATGTGTGAGGGAGCATGCATTTGACCACGACAGACGCGCCCCTAATCCATTTTCCAACGTCGTTGGAGCGCCAATTCTCATGGCAGCCTCGATTGGAGTCCACCAGAACTGGACGCGACTCACGGAGCTAAGATCGTCCGACACGGCAGGAGGCGGGGCAGGGAGCACCGATAAAGAGAGAAGAAAATCAAGGAGGGCGGAAGCCAGCTCCGATCCCCACCCGTCCCTCCCTTGCGCCGCCGCCGCCGCCGCCGCCGCCGCTCGTCGCGCGCTCTGGCAGCGGCGCGCAGAGTCTAGAGCAGCGGCGGATCGGTGGAGAACCCAACGCACGCAACGCAGAGGAACACCGGCGGCGAAGGTGGTAGGTACCTCGGGGGCAGGGGCAGGGGCAGGGGCAGGGGCAGGGGCAGGCGCGCGCGTTGGTGCGTGCGGTCGTCCGCCGCCCGCCTACGCGCTCATCACCGGGGCTGGCACGACCGAGCAGGATCCGGCTCACTGCACGCGCAACACAAGGACGGGGGGCGTGAGCGTGAGCTGCGGTCGGAATTCGAACAAAACCGCGGGAGCGCGGGGACTGGGCAGTGGAGCGCCACCCACCGTGCGCGTCGCCGGCACGCGCGGCCGGCGCAGATCTGGCGCCGCGCGGGGAGCGGAGCGGAGAGAGGGGAAGGTTGGGGCAGGGAGCTAGCGAGCGGGCGAGACGAGAGAGAGAGAGAGAGCACTGGCGTCGTGGCTTGCTATTTTTATTGCGGAGACCCGGGGTGCGGGTGCGGGTCGGGGGGTGGGAGGAGACGGCGGCAGGCAGCCGAGGCGAGCGCGAGGCGAGCGCGCACGCGGGCACGCGGCAGCGGCCAGCGGGGGCGGCTATTTGCCAGCAAGCAAACGGAGCACCGCACCGGCACTGGGCAGTGGCATCCGGTGCGCGCGCGGGGCGGTCGGCGGGCGTCGCTCTCGGCCGTCCCCACGGCTGCACGGAACGGCAATAGCACAGCAGCTGCTGCTTCCTTTCCCTTTCGGAAACGCACGCACGCACCCACTCCCACTTCGCGGACTCCCCCGGCCGCCTAGTCGCAAAGCCGCGGCCTATCCAGTTTTGACCGCGCCGGCGCTTTGTTTGGCCCCGCGACGACCGGAGAAAACGACCGTCTCACTCGGTGGCTGACTCCTGCTTGCTATTGCTAGCTACAAGCGCGTCTGCCGGCCCGCCGGCTGGTGCCTTTGCCCAGTTGCCCGCGTAGCGTCGCCCTCGCCCGCCAGGCGCCAGCACTCATCGATTAGCACCCTCGATCGAGGCTGGGGTCCCGTCGCGCCGTACGTGTGCGTCGTGTCGTGCGATGCAGGAGTCGAGTGCGTGCGTGTGCGTTGTTGCCCCAGGCTGCCGCATCGGGCATGTGGGCCGCCTGCTTTCCGCTGCGGTTACAATGGAATGGAGTAGATACACCGCACTCGGGCGCCGCCGCCGCCCCCTCCCCCCTGCTCGATCGCCCGATCCGCCGGCGGCTAGTAGTAGTAGCAGTGCAGTACTACGAAAGCACGGCTCGTCGGATCCACACATCCATTGGATTGGAGGGTAGTACAGGAAGTACTGACTTGAATGGAAGAAGCGTCGTCGCCTCGCCATGCATCGCGTGGAAAAGCGCGCGCGTGGCGTCGTCATCATCGATCGGCCGCGCGCGGCCCACGAGCACGCATGTTCGCCTACGGGTACGGGTAGCGCGGCTTGTCGCTTTTGCCGCCGGATTCCTTGAAATCTGATAGGCCGACTAGCTAGGGTTTCCGTGCGCGGCCCATGCCATGATCAGGGGCTCTCCGTCTCTCCGCCCGCACCGGTCCGGCCGGGGGGCCAGGGCCGTGCGTGCATCAGTGCATGCATGTGATATCTCCTGCTTCTCGTCGGCCGGTCGCCGTCGTCACGTCGTGATCATCCGATGAGCACAGATCCGGCCTGCCGCCTGCCGTCCTTGTGTTGACATCCCGTCGATCCCTTTGCATCTGCTGTAAGCAACGGGTTTCCTTTTCCTCCCTTTCTCCTTGGAACAAACAAGTTGCCTCCATGCATGCACTGCGGTCGGTTAATAATTTACCGGTGAAACTTTCCCTTCTTCGATCGCCGATTTCGAGCTGAGCTATCTTTACCTTGCTTGTAAGTTTGCTCCTGACATCTCTAGACCCTGCTAGTGTACTTGTTGTACCTATACATGGCAGTTGTTGTCCAGAAAAAAAACGTGCATGGCAGTGTCTAAACGGGCCCTTGATTTAGTTGGTTTTGACTTTTCAGTCCTTGAGGCCCACAGTCCATCACTTCTTGGCCCGTGGTGATACTAATACATGCACGCACGGCCTCCAGTTACGTTGGTTGGTTGCGGGCTAGAGGCCCACGGTCCATCACTTTTCAGTCCGAAGGTAAATTGGGCTAATAATCTAATTAAATTGTCCCCGCTTCCAGACTCCTCGTTCCCTTCGCTACAGTTGAGAAGGGCGGCAAAGAGGCGATCTTGTTCCGGGCGTCGATCTCGCAGGCTGTTCCTTGTGTCCGGTGTCTGCTCCGGTGCCGGAGGTGGAGAGGAGCCGCGGGATCGATGGCTGGTGTATATACTCTTAGCCTTAGCTAGTTTAGGAGGTCCAATCAGTGCTCGCAGGGTGGAGACGGTACTGCATCCATGGAATAAACTTCTTCAGCTCCTTCTCTGTCTCGTTGGTGCTTGTTCCGGTACCAGTGAAGAGCTGCTAAAATGTGAGCTCGCCGGATTTGGAGACCTAGTTGCTACTCTAGATCTTGTCGGATTCTCTTCTTGTCTCTCCCTTGTCTCCATCGGTGTTGGTACCAGCGGGAACTTTGGGAGGTATGTCTACCAACATGCCGAGAAATCGGGTTGACTTTTGGTTCCCACCTGTTCTAGTGGTTTACTTCCCTTCCATATGTGTCGTTCCTACATATTATGAGCTAAACTAAGTTAAATTGATTGTTTGAGGCCCTTGAGGATCCAAATCAAATTTTTAACTACAAAGTTTTATAACTTTTAAGACCTACAATGGTCATGTTGCCATCTTGTTCCATCCGAGGTCATTTTAAAAAAGTCAAATTTTACATTTGAGAGCATGTCGATGTAATTTTCTTTAATAAGATGATTTCAAATGGCAATGAAAAGTTTCATAACTTTTCGATATTTCTTCATCATTTCTCCAGATCATTTTCAAAAAATCAAATTTTACATTTGAGAAAGTCAATGGTGAAGTTTAACAAGATGAGTTCAAATCTTGTCAACTACAAGGACAAACTTTTCGAGATCTACTACTTTTATTTCTTTTTCTTTCCTTGAAAAAATGTCTTTGTAAAAATTCAATGTAAACTTTGTGAATTATATATAAAATATAAACCCAAATCCTCAAAAAATTATCCCCAAAATAAAAACTTTTTTAAATCCATTTAGCTTATTTCACTTTATTAACTCAAAATTGAACAAGTGTTTCTATCCTAACAATATTTTCAAAGTGTAAATTTTGGAGTACCTAGTTCCAAATAAAAAGCTATATCACGACAATTTTTTGAGATCTGGATACATGAAACTAATGCTTAAAAAAAAGAATTTTAGTGTTTATTTTTTTTAACATTTTCCTAAGGTACCAGAGAGTTAGCACTCATCACTAGTCCTTATTGGAGCACCTCACAAGGTATTGCTCCCCCTTATCCATACAAGAACCAAGTTATCTCTACAGGTTGATTCCTCGCCATACGGTGAACCACTTATGACTGTTATATCATGAGTTGGGTCTCTCACAATCAACGTCGGGCGATCAATCGATCACCAAGCTCCTAAACATCACCAAATCATCTAGGTGATGCCAATCACCGAGAGTAACAAGCATAAACTCTCACTTGACCTAAGCAAGCTTTAGTGAGGAGAGAGTGGATAAACACTTCGCTATTCTGTAACGCTAATGAACTCCTTTTAATATTTAATGAGAAAATTCCAAACACTTTACTAGGCTAAAGCTCACTATTGGATGCCAGTAAATGTAGTTACAACTTTAGAATGCCAAGAGAGCCTCTATTCAACGAGTGGTCACAAGAAAATTTCTCATGGCTCAGAGCTCATTTTCAGAATCCTGCAAAAGTACACCTTCCTAAGCCTTTTCCGTGGAAGTTTTAATCACTTCCTGGCTTCCTGCGTCACAAACAGTGAGAGAGAACAATTCTTATACTTTTTCTCTACATTTTCATTAGTTAATACAAACGGGGAACGACCGGTGCAAGCTCAACATGACCTCTAGATGGTTAGAGTTTGAGTCCTGAGGAATTCACTTTCGTGGATTCTACCACAGCAGTCAGGAGAAAGAAAAAACTCATTCGTTTGTCCTACATCCAAAGCACAGGTCTATACTCAGCTCAACCTATGGAGTTACGGTACCACTATGTAAAGGTGAAGTAGGAGTTTTCTCGACCTGTGTAAGAAAATTCTCTTAATCTAAAATAATGAGGGTTGTCTAGCCATCATAGATCGAGGTTTTTAAGTTAATCCATATATGTAGTTACAACTTTAGAATGCCATGCAAATCATGTGTTCTAAAAGAACGAAGCCACATTTAGTCCTTGTTGGTGTTCTGAATCTGTGGACAATTTACGCACAATATAGCCATCATGTCGATCGAACACAGAAAAAAAAAAGTGAGGAAAAACAGTACAAACTCGTTGCACCGGCCTAATAATCAAATTAGGTCGTTACAACGGGCGGCGGCGGTGACGTCGCCCCATCATCGTTCTTGAAGGTGATGCTATACCAGTGATCCATGTACAGCGTCTCCCTGCAGAGATGGACGGTGAAGCCTTCCTCCGATCCCGATCCCGAGCCACCGTCACTACCACCCGCTCGCGCGCTGAGCACGTCCTGCACGGTGAACTTTGGCGGGCTCCGGCAGTAGCCGTACGACTGCAGCCTGCCGCGCACGGGCAGGAGCTCGAGCAGCACGCCGACGTGCATGGGGCGGCGCTCGCAGCTGACGATGGCGGCGAGCACCCTCCGCCAGAACCGGGCGTCGAAGTTTGCCCTGAGCAGCGTGCCGAGCACCCGCGCGTCCAGGAACGTGCGCTCCAGGTGATCGGAGATCTCCCGCGCCACCGCGGCGACCCGCGGGTGGTCCCGCGGGTCGGCGCCGCCGAACGCGAACGCCTTGAAGTAGTACCAGTACTCCTCCTGCTGCAGCTTGTGCAGCACCACGGGCTCCGCCGTGCCGATCCTGGCGAGGTCGGCGTCGCGGCACGTGAGCAGGAGCTTGCTCCCGTCGTCGCCGAGCGGGGTCGGCGACGACGCCAGCGCCGCCCACGCCGCCTCGTCCATGGGCCAGGCGTCCTCGAACACGAGCAGCGACGGCCCTTCCGCGCCAGCGAACCGCGGCTCGGCGAGGATCCGGCGCACGCCGGCGAGGTACTCCGGCCCGCCACTCTCCCACAGGTACTGGTCGGGCAGGCCGCCGGCGCGCACCACGTCGGGCGTCTCGAACCACTCGATGCGGCGGAAGTGGCCGCGCACGCGCTCGTCGTCGCACGCGTGCTTCACCAGCGTCGTCTTGCCCACCTTCTTGGCGCCCACCACGGCGAGCGCGCTCAGGAACGGCGCGCGGCCCGTGGGCGCGCGCTGCAGCAGGAAGTCCACGATCCGCTCCTTCTCCACGTGGCGCCCGAACACGCACCGGTCCATGTACAGCGTGGTGCGCACCGGCCGGTGCACCTTCCGCGGGTAGCCTTGCACCAGCAGGATGAACTCGCGCATGTAGTCGCGTGTCAGGGCCTCCAGCTCCTCGACGACGGCGGCCAGCCTCTCGGTGCCCCCGTCGCCGCCGGCGCCGGCGGTCCCGCCGCCGCCCAAGATCAGGCTCGTCACGCGGGAACGCTTCGCCCTGTTGAACGACGGGCAGAGCGCGAATGACGGCCTCTTGCCTGCATTACTGGCGGCGGCGGCAGTCGTGGTTTCGTCGTCGTTGTCACCGTCGTCGTTGTCGCCGACGGCGTCCCTGCTGGCGTCGTCGAGGTCGGTCAGCTCGAGCGCGAAGCGGCCGCGGTACATCCCCGCGGTGAGCGCCTGGAGGTGGGAGAGCAGCTGCTGGTTGGTGATGTGGCGGCCCTCGGCCTCCTCGACCATGCTGCCGATGTTGCCCAGCAGCCGCTCCAGCCGCCGCCGGTGCAGCTCCCTGGCGCCCGGCGAGGGCCGTGGGATGCTGTCGAAGAGAAAGGCGAAGATCCGGCCCAGGATCTCGGACAGCGCCGCCGGGACGACGACTTCCCTGGTGAAGTCCATACCGGCCGGCTCAGATCGCTCACCCACTATGCAGTGGCCGGCCGTCTCCAAGAGACTTCAGCTGGAAAATGGAGGAAGATAGGAGTATATAGATAGATGGACGACGTCCGAGCCCGTGTACGCATACGCTCCAGTGATGTTGCCACTGACTGCCGTGGCATGCGTGCAAGGGCTTTTTGAGTTGGCCCCTGCTGGTCTCTCCTGGTTTCGTGCTCCCTGCCGTACGCGGTACGCCCAAGGGACGCTTGGTCACCGTGATGGCGATCGATCTCTGTCATCAACTCCGTGGGCGGCCATGGTGGTCGAGATCAGGTGAATTGCTTGCCCCAATGTGGTAACAAGGTAAAACGACAGAAACACTTACCTTGTTTCCATAACATGAGAATAAGAAGAAGAATAAAAACACACACAAAAAAAAGTTTCAACTGAAAAAAAAACATATATTTCCTTCATCCCAAATCATGAGATGTTTGACTTTTTAACCCTAAGTTTGACCTCTCATTTTATTTAAAAAATTTATACAAAAGTGGTCAAATTTAAATCATTCTTCAAGAACTTCTATTGGCATGTGTGAAGAACTTTTATTGATAAAGCAAGCCATAACAAAAGAATAATTTTTTATAAAATTTTTAAATAAAACGAATGGTCAAATTTAATGTAAAAAAACAAACGTCTAAATTGAGATGGAGGAGTATTATTTTAGAAACTCAATCCTTCCTAAAAACACACATAATAGTACGGTAAGTATGTTGTATGTATTACTGAGGCACTGATGTTACATTGTGCATGACTGCATGTAGCGACGGTCGACGGACCACCACTCAAATGAAGCCCGGACAAAACTTCAAAAACTAAAGGCCACAAAATTCAACCATGGGGCCTTTGTTTACCTGGAAGGCCAAGACTTGTGGCATGACGCATGAGGTCATCTGTGACCATCTGCATCCAGTCATCAATCTGTGAGCATGACTCACAAGGTAACATATGTACTAGTAAACTTCAAACAAATTGCCTGGAGCCCTCTTTATGTCGCTGTTTCCTTAGTCCTTATCGAAAAAGTTTAAATCATGTCTCATTCCGACGTACAATGAGTGGGTGTAGTTTCCTTATTGCTGACTTGAAATGGCACTAAGCAATAAACCTTTTTCGCAGCCATGTTACACTCACGGGTATTTTGAAGCATTTTGGTGGACGAAAGTGCTTGCTTCTAGTATGTGTGTGTGGATGGATTTTCTCCCTAGTTGCCTTTGCTGTATGCAAGGGCAACCATCAATGGCTGGCTCTGGCTGGACTCGCACTCTCCCAGAGACGCAACTGCACAATCACACTTTGATTTACAGTACGGTGCTATATTTGTCTCCATGAATTCAGTGACAGCGAAATCAATTCGATGCTGCAACTTGCAAGCAACAGAAAGCTCACGGTAATGTGTGCGCGGCTGGCTGGCAGTGCCATAGCCGCGTTGCGCTTGCGCCATCGAAGCTGACGACGGGCAGAGGGTGAGATGCTGCCATGTTCTGCAGTTTTTGTGTGGTGAAACAAAAACATAAGCTTCTCTTTCTAAAACAGAAACATAAGTTTCTGTTAACGGTGTTCTGCTGTTCTGGCTTCTGAAGAAACCAATCCAAGCCTGATGAAGCATGAACCTGAAATAACAAACTACAAACGGCCTAGAGTTGCGCCTGCGTCGCAACGACAACGAAACATGGTTTGGTTAGGTAGAGGCGTAGAGCTGGTGGGTTCGGTACTTCGGTTCGGTTATGTTCGGTCCATGGAGGCAGTTGAGCTGGAGCTTGTACATTTGACTCTTCGAAACCAGGTGCACTACCCTCCGGCGGTGAGACTGAGACTGAGACCGAGACCGATGCCCGATAGCCTCATCCCACTCCCACCTGACAGCTCTCGCCTCTCAAGTGTGCCTATGAGATCATCTGGAGTATGTATGAGCCTGAACCTCCAATAGATATTCTCGATCTGCTCCATTTGATGGAAAATATGAAGAAAGAGGAATATAACTTCAACTTGAGATTTTTATATCTTGCATGTAGCTCTCGCCCCAATTGCTAACTATGTCAATCTGTTTAAAGAATTTTATGATCATATCCTTTTCCGTATACTAGTATAAGAGCTGAATGGTATTCTAGATCGTATGTGTTAGTGTAACACCCCCGGTGTTACGTTAACCTAAACCTGCCATGTCATCATAAGCATTGCATAAGCATTCACAATTAGAGGACCCTAATGTGAATAACTAAAATGAGTTTATAAAATTCTAGGGTTTTATTTGCGCTCTTTCATATCGTATGTGTATGTGTATATCACTAAACTTCACTCACAATTTTACTTTTGTTTATAAAAGCAATGAATTAAAATCAATCCCGTTGCTTGCAAGTGCTTGGCTAACCCTAACTCACATCTCAAATAGGTTTTACAAGTCAATGATGCAAAAGAAAGAATCAAAATTGAAATGGGAATTCAAATTCTACCCCTAGCTAGAAATGGCTAAGTATTGGGATTTGAATATCATTTTCAATTTTGAGGAGCTAACCATAATTAATTTTTCTAAATAAACTTTACCAAACTTTGGTGCCACTTCAAAGTATGAAGTTTGTACTTTGGAAATGTGCCATTGGTTGGGTTTGAAAAGTGCCACAACATCATTAATTAATTGCCCAAAGATTCAATTTGCAATCTCTCTTCAAAAACCCCAAATTCAAAAGATGTCTCTATTTCCTTTTCTACAGTGTTCAAAATATTCAAAATTTGGGAAAACTTATAAAATGCAGATTGTGTATATTTTTGAGCTCTACAACTTTGGTAAATAAAGTTTTTCAAGTTTTTGAATAAAATTAAAAGTAATTCCAAAAAGTTTCTTAAATTGGAAAATATCCTCTTTTTGATTTTTAACTCAAATTCAAAAATTATTCATTTTCATGAAAGACTTTCTTAATAAAAGTTGTAGATATTGAAAAAATGGAACAACTTTTATTTTTGGAGATTTTCATCTTTTATTCAAATTTCGAAAGTAATTTTAAATTCCCAAAAGTAGGGTTTTTGCCCTTTTTAAATTCAAATTTGCAGTTTCAAAAATATTTAGAATTTTATATTGAGCCCAAAAGCAAAGTGGTAGAGCTCATTAGTTTGCACAACTCATATTTTGAAAATTTTTCAAGTTCTATTCAAACTTTTGGAGTAATTTTGAAAAGGAAAGAAAAAAAGGGAAAGGGTTAAGCTTTTGGTGCTACAATGAACCTCCACTAAAATTTTGGTACTGTTTTTGAAGAAGTTTGTTTTAATAATTAATTTCTACCCTAATTAATGGCTAGAAAAATAGTTAATGAGGTAACTATTTAGCTAATTAGTTGATTAATTAAATTGTTGATTGATTTATGGTATTGTTTGAAGACCAAGAATCATAAACCCTCCCAATGGTTCATGGCTTGATTGGGTAGTGTTACTAGTGATCATCATCACATGTGTAGTAATAGATTAATCTTTTACTTAGTAAGTTTAATTAGCGGCTTTCAACAACTGTAAAAATGGTTAATAAATTAGTAATTTACCTTAATCACCATAGTGTTGATTGAGTTTGGGATTGAGTGATGACCCTAGGTCATTAACCCTAATGACCTTCGGCGGTTCAATTACGTTGATTGCGTCTTTGTTGATTAATCGTGTCGATGTTAATTATAATTTCTTAATGCAACTTTACCATGAAGAAAAGTTGTACTCAAGGTAATAAAGAGTTAAGTTGTTTCATCCATGTTGCCCCCGCATCATGCATCATGTCATGCATTTCATTATACTTAGTATACATCATTTCATGTACGTATAGTTCACGTGAGAGTAAAGGTTTCCGCTGATCAAGCTTCAGAGAAGGTTCGTATGGATCCAAGTCCCGAAGAGAGGAATCCATCGAAGGTGTCACTGTCAAGATTAATAACTAATCTTCTCTGCAACGCAGGCAAGCCCCGGATGCATTTAAACCCTTCCTTGAATTTCGAAAGTCTTTTATAATTTTATGTTGATGATATGATGCATTAGGTGTAGGAGTTGAGTGATATTCTATCTTGATGCATTTACCGTACCTTGATATACTATCCCCCGAAACCTGTTTTTGATTTAAAAATATTTAGTATATGCTTAGTCTTGCTGATAGCATAGGCTTTACAAATAAAATGCTTTCAAACGTTGATCACAATATCCCCGTTGAGGGCAATTATGAAAACCTGATGTTGCTTATTGTTTATCCTTTACTTCGATCGGGTCAAGGGTACTCAATAAGAACATGATGATGAGTAAATTGAGACGCCGGTGGAGTGACTTGCATCAGGAAGGGCTAGTGCCCTGGTGTAGTGTCATCCACTTGTGTCGGTTAAGGACCGTCCGTTGTTTGGCGCTGGGATCATGAGGTTATTGGATAGTACTAGTCGCATGCTAATGGCGGTAAGCTCCACTTGGACTATTCGTTACTAGAACGGACAAGAGAGTGTACCCATCCTACGATGCGCACCGCCGGCGTGACCGAGCGGCCGTAGAGAGGTGGAGTACCGCGCCCGCTTACGGTGTGGAGAAATCCGAGCGTTGAGTTGATGTATGTAAGATGGTCACCATGCATACATCGTGTGGCTAGAAGCCCCTACCGGGTATATAAGCGATTCGAATCGCTTCGGTGCTCCACGATATGGGAGACTTGATCCGAGTCCCTCCATCGTAGTAATGAGGAAAGTTGCTTTGAGGATAGAAAGTTTTGGAAATCGAGATCTTGCTTGACAAGTGATTGCTCTAGACTAAGATAACCTAGATGGATAGCTTAATGCTTAATGAAAATATCGATAAAGAATGAATAGTAAGGATCAACATTAGTCACTTTTCCCAAGCAAAGGTGTCCTTGATTCTTGCTAAAGCCTTACCTTGATTCCTACCAACCAAAGATTCCCGAAGTCTTCTCTCCTCTTTTCCGTCGGGTAAGTCTTGCGGAGTACTTTTGTACTCGGGGTTTGTTTGACCCCCAAGCTGCGTGTGTTGACTAGTGTTGTTGACTTTGGTCATACCGGTGGGCTTGGCATGATCGAATATCTTCCATCTACAAAGTTCTTTTCTCGCTTCCGTAAACCCAGTTAAGTTTTGTTTAATCAAACTCTGATCAAGTGTTGTAATCTTCTTTTGTAAATCTTCCGCTACTCTGTTATGTTTGTATAAATGGTTGTAATACTGCAAGTTCTTTGTAAGAAGTGGATCCCGGAGGATCGTGGTGTCATCGGGGTTTCACCCGACGTAACTTTTTCGCTTATGTGGTACACAAGTATGGTCGATGAGGTCTTAGGGACAATGTCGGTGCTTGTGGGCCATATAATTTGGAAGGTTCTGCCACGCTTAGCCCTAGATCTTCATCACAGGTGAGTGATTAGCTCACCAATACCCTCGCAAACTTACACGATTAGAGTTGAAGAAGAGATGAGAACAGAATGCACATAGCACGTACAATAGCTCTGCTGCTCTCAATTGTGGCAAACTAAACTGATGTGGTATTCTTCAAACAGTAATCTTTATTATCTCTTCTCTCACATATAAATATAGCTCAAGGCTATCTGAAGTTAGCACAACACTTCTAACTAGTTTCGGTCGACGCAACCCTTACAATCTAATTTTCTAACTTGCTATCTTACCTTACAAAGGATGTATGCAAGTATTTATATAGACTTTGCAACCGTCATACAAGTTATCAAATTACCACTTACACAATACAACTCACATTTAACTAAGCATTAGCTAGAATTCTCTCTTTACAACTCATCGTTTGTTAATAGTCAATTTCAATTTTACTACTTCCTTTTGCTAAACTCAATTTGCTTTGACTTATATTTCCAACTCATATTTGAATTTGCTAGAATCTTCAAGGATCAACTAGTTGTATAGCATCCACTGATCGACTTAAATTTGAGTATGTTTGAATAAACTTTTTAAATAAGATAAACAGTCAAATTTGAGATAAAAAAAAGTCAAATAAACTATAATTTGAGACATAGAGAGTAATTAACTACTTGAAGGGAGTGGTTAGCTAATAGATGTCTTTTAGACTCACTACTACATAAAACTTAACCGAGGCGGTCAAAATCGATTAACCGAGGCGGTTTTCGCAACCGCCTCGGACATAAGGTCACGGTAAATAGACCCTTTTTCCGAGGCGGTTGCTTGCCCGCCTCGGTTAATCACAATGTAAAAATCAAAAAAAGAAACCCAAACCCTAGCCCAAATGGGCCTGGATCTGGGCCTACATAGCAGGCATGCGCCGCCGCCGCCGCCGTGGATCCCCCTCCTCGCCGGATCCCACCATTCCTCACTGATCGGCCGCCGCCGGTGGATCCGGCCGCTGCCGATGGATCCGGCCGCTGCTCGGTGGATCTGCGCCGCTTTCGCGGGATGGGAAGAAGGGGAAGGCCACGGGGGGGGAGAAGAAGGGGAGGCACCACCGCCACACGGGCGCCACCACGCCGCCGCCGCCGGCCACGCCGCCCCCCGTTTCGCAGCCACCGGCCACCGGCGGGCGTCTCGGCGGACCAAGTCACCCATTGCCGCCGCCGGGAGGGAAGAAGGGGAGGAAGGGGGCGCCACCATGCCGCCCTCCGGCGGCCAGGCGGCGCGGCGGTGGCCCGCCTGTAACACCCCGGTGTTACGTTAACCTAAACCCCACCATGTCATCATTTTATGCATTAAGCATCATGTTTATTAATTCATTAATCACCAAGCATCAAGTGCATTAGAGCATGTCATGGTGTTAATGATCCTTGCATAAGTGATGTTTTGTCTTGTATGTTAAGCGTGCTTTGAGATGCTGATCATGATTGATGCTCACTAGTATAGCTTGCTATGCATGCCAATTAGAATAGTGTGGAAAAGCAATTAAATTCCACTCACATGTTTAATTTTGTTTATAAGAGCAATCAATTAAAATTCACCTTGATGTTTGCAAGTGTTTGGCTAACCTTGACTTACACATCAAACATGTTTTACAAGTTAAATGAGGTGCAAGGAAGAATCAAATTTGAATTTGGAATTCAAATGCCAACTCTTTCCATAATTGGTTAAGTGTTGGAATTTCAATTTCATTTTCAATTTCTGGGAGCTAACCATGATTAATTTTTCAAATAAAAGTTGCCAAACTTTAGCACCATTCCAAAGTATGAACTTTGTACTTTGAAAGTGTGTCATTTGTTGGGTTTGAAATTCATCACAACATCATTAATTAATTGCCCAAAAATTGAATTTGTTTTTCCTTTTCAAAACCCTAAAAATTTCAAAAGCTTTTACCCCTTTTTCAATTTCATCTCAAAATATTCAAAATTTAGGAAAACTCCAAAAATACAGTTTGTACATCTCTTTGAGCTCTACAACTTTCGTATATAAAGTTTTCCAAGTTTTTGAATAAAATTTGATGTAATTTCAAAAGTTCTTTAAATTGAAAAATGTCCCCTTTTGCACTTTCAAACTCCAATTTTAAAAATATTTGGATTCTGACAAAACTTCTTTAACAAAAGTTGTAGAGTACAAAATTTTGAGCAATCTTTATTTTTGGATATTTTCATGTTCAGTTCAAGTTTTAAAAGTAATTTTGAAAATCAAAATGATGACCTGGCTGCTACAGTACCCTGCCGTATCCTTCTTCTCTTTCTCCTCTACGCCCCACGGGCGGCCGCCGTGGCTTCGTCTCCGGTCATCCCGCGCGCGCTGCCACGCCGTAAGCCGATCCAGCAAGAAAACCAGCAGCGCCACCCTCCCTGAAACGTCGTCGTCGCCTTCTTAAGCACCCGAGCGCCGGCGTCGTCATCTTTTCTTTTCTTCCGCCGCCGGCAGAGCCCCGGCCGCCGGTCAAATTCGCGCAGTCCATGCCACCATCGCCCCAGCCACCTTGTCAACCTTTTCGCCGCTCCTTTACGAAGCACTTGAGCCTATTATCGCGAACTATCACCGCCAGAATAAGCCGCAGCGCCGCTTCCTTCCCCAACACCGGCAGTGCGCCGCCGGGAGCCGCTCGCGCAGGCCAGCGCTCTCCGGCGTGTCTCCGGCCAAGCCAACCAGAGTTCTAGCATCGCCTTGAGCTTGTCACTACCGTCGGCTCGCTCTCAAGTACCCTATCGCATCATCCTTGCCGGAACAGGGCATCGCCGCCGTGCGCGCCTCTGCTGCTCCGCCGCCGAGCTCGCCTCCACCTCGATGACCCTTCTCCACTTCATCTACAGCCAAGCTAACGCAAGCACAGAGCCTAGGTGAGCTTCCTCCACCTTTTCCTTGTCCTATCTCGTCAAATTGGGGCTCGCAGCGGCTAGAGCGTCGCCCCGCTACCGCCGCCGCGCCGCATGGCCGAGCCGCCATGGCCGCCACCATCCCCTCTCCGGCCACTAATTCGTCCAACCAAGCCCCCCGCCCGGTTAAGCCTCGTCGTCGCGGGTCTTTTGGTACCCTTGCCACTGCCTCTGGTCCCGCCGCCGGCGATCACCGCGGCCAGCGCCGCCGCCCCCTCCCTTGCTCTGTTTAAACGGGAGAAAGGAGGGAGAAGAAAGGAGGCAGGCCGGGCCAGGCCGCCTTGGGCCGGCATGGGCCTTGCCTAAGGCCGGGCTCAGCAGGCCAGGCCTGTTTAGGCCCTTTTCTTTTTCTGTTTTTTTATTCCAAAGTGAATTTAAAAGCTGATTTTGTTATTTTGGATAATTAAATACTTTGGGCAAGTAAACATATGACAAAAATATATGTGTGATCCTTGTGATGTGTAGTTTCATAGAAAAATATGTGTTGGCCATGTTAATTATTTTGGTTATGCTTAATAATTATCTCCTTTAATTAAGAAATGCTTGGTCTATGATTTTTGTAGGCTATTTTATATATCCAAAAATCATGAAAATTTATGAGCAAGCTTTTCATGTTAAGGGTGACCTTCACTAAAATTTATGCACTGTTTTGAGCAGGTTTGCTTTTTATAATTTATTTACACCTTGTTTAAAGCCTGTGAAAATCATTAATAAAATAACCATTAGTTAATTAGTTTTCTAATTAAAATATTGGGTGATTTGTGGTATTGTTTGAAGACCCTGGATCAGTAACCCTCCCTGGTCCAAGGCATGATCATGTATGGTTTATATGTATAGTGTTGCTCACATATGCTTAATAAATAATTAAAGTCCTTAAGTAGCAAAAATAGAATTTATTTATGTTTGGTTGCTTTTGATGTTGCTTGAAGACCAAGAATCATTATCACCCCAATGGTTCATGGCTTGATTGTGTGGTGTTACTAGTGGTTATCATCACATGTGTACTGCATAGTAATAGTTATCATCACCTGTGTATGAGTAGTTAATTACTTAGTAAGTTTAATTAGAGGCTTTCAACAACTGTAAAAATGGTTAATAAATTAGTAATTAACCTTAATCATTTTAGGATTGTTTGATTTTGGGATTGAGTGATGACCCTAGGTCATTAACCCTAATGACCTTCGGCATTTTATGTTGATTGCGTACCGTCGTCATCGACGCTAGTTATGCTTTCGTAGTGCAACTTTACCGTGAAGGAAAGTTGTACTCAAGTTAGTGAAGAGTTAAAGTTGTTTCATCCATGTTGCCCTGCATCACGCATCATGTCAAGCATATCATTAAGCATGCATCATTTCATTTACATATAGTTCACGTGAGAGCGACGGATCATGTTGATCAAGCTTTGGAGCGGGTTCGTGTTGATCTAAGTCCCGAAGAGAGGAATTCACCAAAGGTGTTGCTGTCAAGATTAACAACTAACCTTCTCTGCAATGCAGGCAAGCCCCGGATGCATTTAAACATTTCCTTGTATTTCGAAAACCTTTATATTTGATGTTCCTGATATGATGTATTAGGTGTTAGGAGTTGTGTGATATCCTACTTTGATGTATTTACCGTACCTTGATATATTACCCTGGATACCTGCTTTGATTTCGAAATGCTTAGTATACGCTTAGCCTTGCTATTAGTATAGGGTTTTAATAAACTGTTTCTAAAAGTGTGATAACAATATCCTCTGAAGGAAAGTTATGAAAACCTGATGTTGCTTATTGTCTATCCTTGTTCCGACGGGGTCAAGGGTACACAACAAGAACATGACGATGAATAAATCGAGACCGGGTGGAGTGACTTGCACCAGGATGGGCTAGTGCCCTGGTGTAGTGTCGTCCACTTGTGAGTCGGTTAAGGACCGTCCGTTGTGGTGATCCTGTGGTCAAGAAGGTTATTGGATAGTATTAGTCGCATGCTAATGGCGGTAAGCTCCACTTGGACTATTCATGACGAGAACGGGGAACGGAAAGTAGCGTGTACCCACACTACGAGCGCACCGTCGACGTACTGACGGCGTAGGGAGGTGGTGTACTGTACTCTCACGGCTAGGACCCGTTCTGGTTACCGGAGAAATCCAAGCGTCGAGTTGATGTATGTAAGATGTTCGGTCCTGCATACATCGTGTGGCTAGGAAGCCCCAGCTGGGTATATTAAGCGATTCGAATCGTCGTTGCTCCACGATATGGGAGACTTGACCAAGCGTCAGCATCATAGTAATGATGGAAGTTATGAGACTGGAAAATTTTGAATTCGTTACATGTTTGACAAGTGATTGTTACAGTAAGGACTGGCTTAGTCTCTTTTCACAAAAGGTGTCTTTTGATCTTGCTAAAGCCTCACATTGATTCCTATTAGCCAGCATTTCTGAGTCTTCTTCCCAATTTTTAGTCGGGTAAGTCTTGCGGAGTACTTTTTGTACTCAGGGTTCTTTAACCCCTGTTGCAGGTATTGACTAGTGTTGCTGAGTTCGGTCATACCAGTGGGCTTAGTATGATCGAATGTCTCCCGTCTGAAGTGTTCTCTCACAAGGTGCTCTATATTTCTTTCTGACTTCCGCAAACTCAGTTAAGTTTTGTTTAATCAAACTCTGATCAAGTCTTGTAATTTTTTTTATAAATCTTCCGCTACTCTGTTGTATTTGAATAAAACGGTTGTAATACTGTAAGTTCTTTGTAAGAAGTTGATCCTGGAGGATCGTGGTGTTATCGGGGTTTCACCCGACAGAATATTCTGAGTTATGTGGTACACAAGTATGGCTGACAGAGGTCTTAGGGACAAAGTCAGGTGCTTGTGGGCCATATAATTTAGAAGGTTCTGCCACACCGCCACCACCGGCCCGGAGCGCCCCGGTGGACCGCATCACCCACGCCGCCGGGGGGAAGAAGGGGAGAAGGAGCGCCGCCGCCCGGGGCTGCCGCAGCCCCCGCCATCGCGTCCGTACCCAGCCAAGGCCACGTGGCGGCCGCCTCGGCTCCGCCGGGAGAGGCCGCCACGGCACCACCCCAGGACGCGGGCTCCTCCAGCAGGGATGACAGAGGGAGAGAAGTGAGAGAGGGAATGAGGAGTCTGTGACGGCTGAGGGAGGGAGGAAAATAAGTTAGGGTTTGTGTCCTCGCATTATATATAGTGAAAGCCAGTTATCGGGCCTAGATGGGCTGGCTGGGCCTAATGTTTATCGAGGCGGTCTTATAACGTAACCGCCTCGGTTAATCTATTAACCGAGGCGGTTACGTTATAATAACCGCCTCGGTTAATCTATATTAACCGAGGCGGATATTTTAAAAATGCCCGCCTCGGTTAATCGATTTTGCGAGACGGTTTCTGTAACCGCCTCGGTTAATGAAAAATGACCGCCTCGGTTAATGTTAGGCATTAACCGAGGCGGTTTTTGGGGCCAACCGCCTCCGAGACCCATTTCAATGTGCCTTGCAAAAGATTTTTTGTAGTAGTGACTGATTATCTTTCAGATTCCCTTTTCTGAGATTGTATTTCTTGTAAGAGTACTCTTCTTGTAATGACTTGCAAAATGAATTTATTTAGCAGAACAGCTCCAACTGTGCGGTTTAGTAATGGCTGCAAGTGATTTACAAGCAGCTGATCTGATGGCACGCACTTGCCATGCTCGCTCCCAGCTCTTCCTGTGTTCTTCAGACAGATGAACGATTGTTGTGTCCTTTCGACAGGTGGACGGTATCTAGCCCTGGCCAAGGTGTTCAGTTATGTGTGATGTGGACTGCGTACATTTGTAGTACTAGTCATAAGTTAGAGAATAGGATGCTGGACGTGCGAACCATAGATGCACGCGTTCAGTTATGCAATTACGAGCACGTCATTGCTGAAAATCTAAAACATTAGGCAGATTATGGCATGATCTGCAGATTTTTTTTCGCTGGGCAGGGTTTGCTTTGTCGTCGATTTTCCGGTCTCCGTATATATGTCCAGCTCCAGCTCATGCAGTGATCGTGTGAAGAACGGACTGCTGCAGCTCTGGGAGGCAGCACTGGTATGTGGTGAAGACTGAAGGGCATGCTGTGTTCCTGTCTGTCTGTCATGCCATTTGCCATAGCAGTCAGTACCAGCTAGCTTTGTACTATTAAGACGTATAATATGCTTTGTGCCACATGCAATTTATCAGGGACCGCAGTTTGTGGCTTCTACTGCTCCCTCCGTCTCAAAATAACTGTCGCTTTCGCTTCCCGAGAAAAAATTGTCGGTAATTTTTATAAATAATAAATATCATCGATTAGTATCATAATTAGTATCATCGGAAAGATCTTTGGGTCTAGTTTTTTACTAAATTTATTCGGAGACATAAATACACGTATTTTCTATAAATCGAATCAAACTTGCGGCATGAAAATCGAAGACGACAATTAATTTGGGACGGAGTAGTACGTGTCATGTGCGTGTGAATGGATTTGTTTCCTGGTAGTTGCCTCTGCTGTACACAGTATGCAAGAACATGACACCATGTCATGGCTGGACTCCGAGACATGCAACTGTGTGCAATCATGGCTGGCACTGGCTCCCATTTACAGTAGGGTAGTACTACATTTGTCCCATGAATTCAGTGGCAGCGAAATGTTGAATTTTTTTTAAATAATATTTTTTTAAAGATTAAATGCGAATCTAGTGTGTGCGGTGTAGTAAAATTGCAGGAGTAGTAGCCGGTCCGGCCGCTACCCGGCCGACAGTCGGTATCGGCATCCCGAAAGCCGATAACCACATATCGGCAGCCCAAGAATCGATCGGGCCACGGGCCTCCCCCCACCGGCCGAACCACATCGGCTAGTAGCCTTCGGCCTCGCGAGGCCGGCCGAGGCCCGAGGCCCGGAAGAGGGTCGATAGGGGCCCCGTCCGGCCGCTGGTGGGCCGACAGTCCTAAATATCGCCGCCTCGCTTTCTCTCTCTCCACTCGCTCGCTCTCGCTCTCTCGGCGCAGCCAATGAGTCGGCGGCCGGAAAGGAGGCGCCCTGCCTTGCCCCTAAAAGCGGATCCGGCCGGGCGCCCGCCGCCGTGCCCCAGCCCCTCCCGCTGGGCCGAGCAGGCATGTCCGGTCAGCCAGGTCGCCCCGGCGGTAAGTTTTTTTTTTTTTTTTTTAGTTTATTTGGTTAAATAGATTTGATTTCTGGTATTATTTAGTTTAATGTAATGGTAGATTTAGTTAGGGGTTTATTTGATTTTAGTTGTAATTTAGGATTGAAATGATTTAGTTAGGGTTAGTGATAGTTAGGGTTTAATATTTTGTATGATTTAGTGTTTATTTGAGCTCACATTAATTTAGTTAGGAGTAGAGATAGCGAGGGTTTAATTGTTTCTAGGAAAATTTAGTTAGATAAGAATGTAGCGAGGGTTTTATTTAGGATTTTAGCTTCGAGGCAATGGTTTAAATTAATTTTTGATAAAAATTTAGTTAGCATTAGATGTAGCGAGGATTTTTAGCTCACATTAGTTTTTCATCGCTGGCCTGTCTTGTATAACCTGTTTTTTTGTAAAGTCAGATTTTAGGCTTATATTAGACTGTTAGGGTTTAATTTAGTTTAGATTATTATTTATTTAGGTTGTTTAATTTATTTGCGTAGTTTAACTTTGCATTCTTAGATGTAAAAATAAATTTTAGATAGAGAGAGTATTCATGGAATAACTAATATTTTTAAAATATTGGACCAGAATGTCGTCCGATTTAGTTGATTTCAGAATTTATTATGGGAATGGTGAAATCGATATGGGGACAAATGGGTAGACCTTTCGAGTTTCAGTTCTTTGACATCCAACTTAATTGCCCGCTAGATTATAGCCGAAGACAACTTTTAGCCCGGCCGCATGAATATTTTCAAGTTGCTCCTTCCCAAAGATCGTTTCAAGATTAGTATGTTGGTGCCTAAGAAGCGAGAGAATGGGTGGAGATGGGAGTTGTATGAGGCCGAGAACACGAAGAAATGGCATTTTCTCGTGTGTAAGGCGTTGGAGCGTCGATATAACAACATCATGCTGGTTGAGTTCCTGGAGGGTGGCATGCAGGCGTAAAGTAGCAATATAGGTCAAGAACATGAAAATCCCGAGCCCACACCTATGGAGGAGACATATGTTTACCATCTTCGGGGAGGTTGACAACACCGGCGAGGATGCAAAGACAGAACAATATGCACCGACAACACCGCAAATGATGCAACAGAGGAACAATACGGTCACCCATTGAAGCCGATCGGGTGAGAAGGATGAAAGAATCGTCGAACAGATGGAGTTGGATGATGCGGAGCACACCTACCCCGACTTCACTTGACTCATCACACACGTAAGTGTTGTTATGCTCCCATTTATTCAAGATGGTGTTACATGTCCATTCACTCTTGTTTGTCGTGTGTCTTCTAGGAAAGGTCAAGGTGCGCCGTATGACCAGTCTTGGGTTGATAAGATGGTGCCTTTCGTGAACGCCTGGGCGGACGCCCACCGACGCTCCACAACCTAGGTGGCCCATTCAACGAGGCCACCTACGGAGAGTACTTGGGTTGGTTTCACGAGCCACACGCTGTTCGTCTCATCCCCGTGCCGATCGACGACGAGCCGCACGAGGCGTAGATCACCGACACGTTCGCCATGGAGCCGCCAAGAACTTACCATGCGTTGGTAACTATTTTTATTCACACCTTGGTCATTTCATTATTTTACAAATTATACTATACACAATGTCCGACAATATAAATTTATTTTGCGACGGATATCTGCGGTGGACGTGGCAACAACGAGCTCCTATCCTATGCCCACCAAGACGAGCAAAAAATCCTCCACGAGTTTCTAGGAACGAGTTGGTTGCCGCCTTCGACGACCGGGCCGGCGTTGCTTAGAGGGAGTACGACGCGCTTCGTCGTCGTCGGACGGACCACGCCGAGTTGCCTTCACGTGCGGTGCAGCCTTTTCGCTCTGAGGACCTCGTTCGGCGCACCGGGGCGCGCCACGACAACACTAGAGTCTTAGGTACTTCTCGGACCTTACGCTTTTTTTGCTACATTGTTACTATACGAAGTTGACCATAATATTTAAATTATGTTGTAGGTACCGAGCTTCTTGCGGCGAGTACACCGAGGGTACGAGCAGCTTTGGGACCTTTTTCACGGACAAGACTCCACCTCGGTTCCCGGATGAGGCCGGCCCTTCTCGGTTTGTTGGTGCACCACAGCCCACGCAAATTTGCAGAGTACTCCGCCTATAGACTTGACCCCGAGGCACGCCCGGCGCCGCCTCCGCACCATTCACTTTTCCTACGGGCCGCCTTCGTCACCGAGGAGCGCATGAGCCCACCAAGCGGGGTCGTCGTGGAGGTTGAGTTTGTATTTATGTATGCTTATGTACCATCGATGTGAACTATTGAACTCTTGGATTTATGCGTATTAGTATATTTAGCTTCATTCAATTGGAGGCAACGCCTCCAATACCATCCGACGCCCGCATCGAGGCGAAGGAAAGTGCAAACACAAGCGATCCAACGCCGCATCGAGGCCGACGACAATGCCAAAGTTGCCTCACTTCATTGCGTTCTCGACTTTTTACAAAGCACGTGTCGTCAAATCAATCGAAGTCCGCCTCACAAGGTAGCCTTTTTCGAAATGGTCGAATCAGCAATGTCATCAATCTAACGTGTTCTTTTTTTCGGACTAGGGACCTAGCCTTTTTTCAGTGTTATGTCCCTTCAATAGTGTCGCCAGAAAAAACGTAGCTTTTTCGGACTATGAACCTAGCCCTTTCATTGTATGGTCGTATCAATATAGTTTTGTCGATTCTAAATTAATGCAGCCTCTCCCGCCCATATAAACTTGAGCACAACACTATACGTCCTCCGCCCTATATATACACCTCCCTTGTAACATGATATTTAGACACACCTATCTTTGGTAGAGATGTTTGGAGGCGAGAGGGAGAGGAAAGGGTGAGTCCTCCCAGTAGAGGAAAGGGGGGGACGAAGGGAACTCCCATTGTGTGGGAGGGGTTCTCTAGGTCCGAATGATTGGGTGGAACCACCGAGGATTTTCCACTTGAGGGGAAGAGTGACTTCACCAAAGATAGACCTCTCCGGGGATATGATAACCGGAGAGGGAGTGGCCCAAATGCCGCCACGGTGAGGACTGCGTAGTTCAAATGAGCGATGACGAGATTCATGGAGGCCGTCGTTTCTTCGATGTCCAATTGGATGGGTATTTACCGGTCAATAATTACCTTGCGAAAAAAAAGTCATATTTTAAATGCTTGCATGCTTATATGATTTCTCTATTTCAGGCGACCAATGAGGGCGGCGATTGTGGATTCACTAGATGGGTCGATCCCGCTCCTATTTTTTTCCCCATCAACGGTACATCTACTACCTAAAGAAGCGTATCTTCGATCTTGAATTCGAAAACCGAACCCACGATCCCGACAAAGAATGATGATGCGGGTGCGGAGGAGGGACTCTGCCCTAATCTATACTGTCAATGTCCTTATCATAAGGGGCCTCGTCCTCCTCCTTCTCCACCGCCACCGCCACCGCCACCTCCAACGGGAGGCTACGTCGGAGAGGGCTCAACACAGTTTGCTATGTGGGAGCACTATTAGGATGAATCAATGTTCGTGTTATGTATTCGTTGCTTTGTTCAATTTTCCTAAGGTATGTTAGGTTTAGTTTGCCACCTCTTTTCCATGTTTTACTAGAGGTCGCCACATGCCATTGTTAGTTGTCATTGCGGGTTGTCTTACGTTTATTTCTCTAAGGCGTGCTATGTTCACATAATACGCTGGATTAATATAACATATGTTTGCCCCTCGCAAGTTTCTACTTCGTGTTTTTAAATTAAATTTAACAAATTTTTATTGAGCCAACCCAAAGATAACAATAATAAATAAAAATATTTCACATAGTTTAAACATAAAAAAAAAAAATGTGGGATCGGAGGGAAGTGCATGAAATATAGCTATAGGCAGCGGGGGGCCGATAGGGGCCTATCGGCCTTCCAAGGCCCGACAGTTCGTCGGCCGGGCGGGCCGATTTCTCCCCGGGCTGTCGGCACGTGGGTGGCCGATCGGGCCTATCGGCCCGCCACGGGCCGATTGGGCGGCCTGTCGGCGCCGACAAGCCCCAACCGCCGAATGTCGGCTGTCCTATGTGCGCCACGTAAGCCTATCGGCTTCTGGGCGGCCGATAGGTTGCTTGTCGGCTATCGAGCGGCCGACAGGCTTCTAGTTTTACAATACTCCTATAACAGCTTCTATAATTGCAATTATTCATTAAAAAAATATTATTTAAAAAAAAATTCGCGAAATGTTGCAACTTGCAAACAGCCGGTAGTAGCTCACGCCGCTCACGGTAGTGTCGTGGTCGCGCCCACTTCTGGCAATGGCAGCCGTTGCGCTTAGCTGAAACCAATCAAAGCCTGAACGAACAAAACGGCCTTCGCTGAGCTGCACCTGCGTCGCAGCGACAACGAAGCGGAACACCCGCACTGTTGCCTGTTGGTCTCGTTTCGTTAGGTCGAGCTGGTCTGCTGGTGGGTTCAGTTCCGTTCGGAACCGCCGTATCGGCATCCGGCATGGAGGCAGCTGGAGGCTGGAGCTGGTCCGGTTGACTTTTCAGAACCATGTGAGCTCTGGCGGCGAGACCGTGACCGAGACCGATGCCCGATGGCCTCGTCCCCCCCACCTGGCAGCTCTCATCTCCCTGCTGCTCCCCTGCCTCCTCGCGCTGCTCCTGCTCCGCCTCGCCGCCGTGCTGGACCCGGACCCCGACGCCGCCGTGCCCCGCGTCAAGGCGGCCGCGCCCCTCCCCTCCGCTTCCGCCATGACGGCGCCTTCAAGATCCTCCAGGTGCGTGCTGCTCCCTCTCCCAGCGCCTCAGCCAGGCCACGCACTCGCTCCTGCGCGCGCGCGTGCCTCCTGTCCGCTCCCCGCGCGCTCGTCTCGGAAGCTTATGAGCTGATCTCGCTCTCTCTGTCGCTGCTGCTGCTGCTGCTAGGTGGCGGACATGCACTTCGGCAACGGCGCCGCCACGCGATGCCGAGACGTGGGCCCCGACGGCGGCGGCGCGCTGTGCTCGGACCTCAACACCACAAGGTTCCTGCGCCGGGTCATCGAGGCCGAGAGGCCCGACCTCATCGCCTTCACAGGTGCGCTCCTCTCCTCTCTTTCTACTTATTAGAGCTGCAGCAGCTCTGTGCCTTGTTGCCAGAGCCCAGAGGCTCGACCGTCGCCGAGCTTTCTGTGGCCGGAGGAAGTCGATTTGGCTGTCGCCGGCCTCACGATGAGCTCGATTTGGCCGTCGCCGGGCTTGATTTCGGCGCCCTGCGCTCGGCCGTCGAGACGCCAGCGCTGGCAGCCAACCTTGCCAGCGCACGAGTGCCAAATTTGGTTCTCCTGGGCTGGGCAAAGCAAAATTCTTTTGCTTTACCAGTCGAGTACCCATGCCGGACAAGGCGAGGAATGTCTCTTGCTCGTAATGTGCTGTGTGCAAATTCTTTAGCACTCGATTTGTTGCTTGCTTTTGTGTGACGTGGTGGAGATCCATTTACAAATTAATGTGGAGACATGGTTAAGGATTTTCAAAACCAACAGCTATTGCTATTATCTGTCCAGGCAGGAAAGTTTTTGACTATAATCACTAGCTATAAACTTCTCCACATACATCCAAAGCAAGTTTGTTAGTAAAACTTACTATCCACGTGTGACTACTACCTTCCTTTTTTTTTTTTTGTTTTTTGACGGAGGAAAACTACTACCTTCCGTTGCTCTCTGTAAAATCTGGCGACATCTTATTTTGGTAATGCACGCAGTGAACGGCTTGCCCTTTTGGGTTTCTACACTACAAAGTTGTTCCCCATTTATTCCTTTATATAAGCAAAAGGGGAACATTGTAATTTACTTTTAATGCTCACATTGGATTAATTTGGATCAGGGGACAACATATTTGGAGGCAGTGCAACTGATGCAGCAGAATCACTTCTCAGAGCAATCAGCCCTGCTATCGAATACAAGGTGCCATGGGCTGCCATTTTAGGTAATCATGACCAAGAGTCAACAATGACGCGAGAGGAGCTGATGACCTTCATGTCTCTGATGGATTACTCGGTATCTCAAGTAAACCCACCTGGTTTTTTGGTACATGGGTTTGGGAATTATCACATTGGCATTCATGGACCATTTGGATCTGAGTTGGTCAATACTAGCCTGGTTAACCTTTACTTCCTGGATAGTGGAGATCGTGAAGTGGTGAATGGAGTTAAAACATATGGATGGATCAAAGAATCTCAACTCTCCTGGCTTCGTGCTACTTCAATGGAGCTTCAGGTACTTCTGACTATTATTGATAACCAAATCACAACATCTGAAGTTGTTTTTGTAATTTGAGTACACTAAAACATAGTGGGTTAGAAACTCATGAACAAATCTGGGACCAACTATTAATCAAGATTGCTTAGATATCATTTGTTCATATTCAAACACAATCCTTGAATATATACTCTGTAATCTTTATCCGATTGTAATAAACCTTAGTTACTAATTACTCTGCTTTCTGATCCACGACTTTTCCCTCTTTGCATCTCACCTCCATGTGTTTTGTTGAAGCCTTACCTTGAGCTATGTTTTCACTGTGGAAATCGATACATGTATACATGGTAGTCATGATGACACACATAATGCATATATGAATTGATCTAGCTCTTTTTTCTATATTAAAAATGACATTAGTGGGCAATTTCGGAATCATATTAGGAGTGCTTTGGGATACATCCTTTTGTAATAATGTTATGTGGATGATTTAGATATAGATTTAGGGGTTACTCTTGGTTATTTTTAATAAGGGCATAGGTGGGTAACTTGAATACAAATTTATGGGTTACTTTAGATTAATTTTCATAATGACATAGGTGGGCAATTTGGATACAGATTACATGCTACATAAGAAATTTACCTATGTTTGACAGAAAAAAACACATGCCCCTGCATTAGCCTTTCTTCCACATCCCAATCCCAGAGGTCCGAGGACTCTGGTACTCAGGCTTCAAGGGTCAGTATCAGGAGGGAGTGGCTTGCTCATCTGTAAATTCTGGTGTCCTTGGGACCCTTGTCTCCATGGGAGATGTAAAAGCCGTCTTCCTTGGTCACGACCATCTCAATGATTTTTGTGGCAACCTCGATGGGATTTGGTTCTGTTATGGTGGTGGCTTCGGTTATCATGCTTATGGAAGACCCCATTGGCCAAGGAGAGCTCGGATAATTTACAGTGAACTCAAGAAAGGGCAGAGGTCGTGGATGGAAGTTGAATCGATCCATACTTGGAAGGTGCTAGATGATGAAAATCTTTCAAAAATTGATGAACAGGTTCTCTGGAGACACAGTACAGATGATTCTGACCACAGTTTATACTTGTGAAGACCAAGAGCCTAAGACTACTTCCTGTATGTGTCATGTGTATAATGTTTGTCGCTGAGAATCCTCCAGTTTTGTAGGTTGATTGATTATTGGAAGTATAATCTACCACGGACCAATTCAGATTTCAATTTGGTTCAATATTGATATGCTAACCCTAGTTTGGGTCACTGACCTGTTCTCGACATTCTCGTGAAGCTGCCAATTGGTCCCCTTATTTTTGGGAACCATCACTGTATCATATTTCACAACAGATGATTCTGACCACAATGTTTACTTGTCAGGGCCAGTTCCATGTATACTATTTATAAACAAGTACAGTCCAGTTTGTAAGTTCGTTGATTTATTCTTGGCAATATGCTGCTGAGCTTGTCTATTACCAAAAAAAAAAAAAAAAAAAGGACACCACATTTGATGACAATACAGATATGTCAATTCCATGATTAGGGTTGCTGAGCATGTTTTCGACGTTTTTGTTGAAACTGACAATTTTTTCCCTTGTCTTACCAATCATTGTTACATCAAGTTCTTTTTTGTTTGCAAGCTGTCAAATAAATAATCACTTTTAAATTTTTTTATTTTCAATAACCACCCCTTTAGTTTAAAATTACATGGCATATTTTGTTTTGTTAGGACAAAACTTTTGAAACAAAATAATGTCATTAGATTTTTACAATAAATGCTTAATTATGCTTACAATTCTGTGCCGCATGAATGGCATATTAACGAGATATAATTGTCGGTCCAAACCTGATCTTAGCGAAACTAGCAAAATACATATCTATAACTCCTATAATCTTAACCCTTGGTTATCTTGCCAAACCTAATCTTTTCTTTTGAAATAGAAAAAAGTCTTAGCAATCTAAATCAAGTATCATAATTAAAATAATTGCACCATAGTGTTCCTCGCATAAACTGTAAAACAAGACTCCACATGGATATATTTCGACAAAAATTTAAACCGTTTAGCAAAATTGCATATCACATGGATTACATGTGGTCCTCCGAAACATGTATAATTTTATGAAGGAAAATTTCAAGATATAGTAGGGGTGGAGGTTCGGATAGATAAGATTTGGGTGATGCCTAGTTCAAATGATCTATACCATGTATGTTAATGGATACAACCTCCGCAATTGACCTACTACATCTATATATATGTATCTATTAATTCATAGTTTCGACCATTATAAACTCTTTATATTTCTACTTCATACCCGCGGCAACGCGCGGGGCATCCTACTAGTATAATTACAAATAGAGGGAGTAGATGGCTAGCAAGAAAAGTAAATGAAGGGATCCATTGTGATGATAACCACATGGAATGAAATTTAAAGGAATTAGCACTCATTGTAGTTCACAAATATGTAATGACATTGGTACCGTATACATCAAAACTATCCTTGTTGCTTCAACTGGCAAGGCTATTATCTTTTCAAATAGAGCAAAACATAGTGGATCCATTTAGCATCAAACAGTAATAAAAAAGATTGAGTTCTAGATAGTAATTTATAAAATTTGATATCTACAACAAAAAATGTATAGTATATTATTAGGATCCACACAGCCAAGTTCTCTTTTGCTATTTATTTATAAAAATTTGTTAAAGTTTGACAAAAACATATAGAAAAGTAAGAAAAATAATTCACAAAAAATTAAATTAAAAAGACGTATAACCTTTCCTAACCTTTTACTTGGTCTAATATAGAAGGATGTAAAATTCATTTGATTACTTTTTAAAACTAAAATTTTAAATATTACTGGGAACACCGTAAAGCAAAAACTAGTGGATCGACGGCTGCGATCTGTCCACAAAATCCGCACCCACGGGCGCCTCCTACGTCGTCTCTCTCGGCCCCGGGGCCATTTCCACCCTCCAAACCAAAATCCGAATCGAAATCCTAGGGGCTAGGGTTACCCTCCGCCCCCATCCCCATCGTCCGATCCGATCCCCGCTGCTCATCCATGTCCCACCACGACGGAAGCAAGCCGTACCAGCCGCGCCGGGGGCCCGAGCGGCACCCGCAGCCGGCGGACGGGATCGCCGCCCCGCCCCCCGGCGCCGTTGCCCCGTCGGTGGAGCACCTCGTGGCGGCCGCCGCCGAGGCGGAGGCGTTGAACCGCTTCGCTGCGGAACCACAGGCGCACGAGCAGGAGGTTGGGGAGGAAGAAGAGGAGGACGAGGAGGAAGACGAGATGGAGGAGGAGGAGGACGAGCAGGAAGGGCAGCACGGCGGTATGGGTGGGGAGCACGTTCCCATGGACGCGGATGCTGCTGCCGCCGCCGCGGCGGCCGCTGGCGCGCAGATGGACCCGCACTCGGCGATGGTGCCTGGGACCGTGCCACCCATGGCGACCAACCAGCTCACCCTCTCGTTCCAGGGCGAGGTCTATGTGTTCGACTCCGTCTCCCCTGATAAGGTCCCTCTCCTCTCCTGTTTGCTTTATGTACTAGATGTGAACTTGTTTTCTCTCTGCCTGTAGTCAATGCAATTCGCTGGGCTGATGAGAGTTGTTGGTTTTGTCTGCAGGTCCAAGCCGTGCTTTTGCTGCTTGGAGGAAGGGAGCTGAGCAGCCTAGGCGGAGCGTCATCCTCTGCACCTTATAGTAAGGTTAGGACAAATGATGTTGAATTCTTATGTATAATGGCTGTGAGTTGTGTCTGTAGTAACTGCAAACTCGAATGGATGGCAATGGATGGCCTGCGTCTATTTGCTTCTCCTTCCAGAGGTTGAATTTTCCACATCGGGTGGCATCACTAATGAGATTTAGAGAGAAGCGGAAGGAGCGGAACTTTGATAAGAAGATTCGGTACACTGTCCGGAAGGAAGTTGCACTTAGGTTGGTGAATAGTTGTTTAACCTTGGATGGGCACTATATTCATACTATCTGAAGTGCCATTAAGTTTGTTTTGTGGAACTCAATAAACTTAATCATGTAATTGGAAACAAGAGATTTGACCTTTTGTATGACATCTATTTCCCTTGAAATTCAGTACATCAGTTGTGCACATTTGTCCTAACTCCATGGCATTTTCCAATTACTTTGATTAGATAGATTGATTATTTGTCAGGCCTGTTTTTTATGTATTATTTTTTTTAGTAGTGCCTATTATTTGGTAGTACTCACTAGGAATGCTTCGAATCATGATTGACTGTATGTACTACTTTCACCAGTTGTCATGTATGCTGTGCAGCTGATTAACTACTCATTATTTTTTAATTAGTCCGTTGAGTAGTTTTTGGTTGCATACCAGCTTTATCCATTTATGTTATTTCAATGGTTGTGGATACTGCTGTGTTGTTTCTTGATTTATATATATAAGATTATGTGGTATGTTGGATGTTGCAATCGGAGCCTGCTGTATAGTCCTCTGCATAGAAGGCTATGCATATGCACTCGTGAGATTTACCCAATTTGCTTGTGTTTGTAGGATGCAGCGCAATCGAGGTCAGTTTACATCTTCAAAACCAAAGCCTGATGAAATAGCAGCATCAGAGATGGCAGCTGCAGATGGCTCCCCAAATTGGGCATTGGTTGAAGGCCGACCTCCATCTGCTGCTGAGTAAGTTACAAAAGTGTTTCCAGTTTGCTTGTGGTTTACAGGTGTTTGACTCAGCAATGTTTTGAGATGATTAAAAAATGATATTGCAGATTTTCTAGGCCTTTAGAGTGATTAATACCATTGTTAGCTCTTGTTATTTCATTGTAGATGCCATGGACTTCAGATCCTTGTTTGTTCTCTGGAACAATTACTAGAAAGAAGTACAGATCTGATATATAATACCAAAAATCCATAACCGTGCTGTAGTTACTGTACAGCTTGCTGGTTAGCACCATAGTATAATAGTACCTCAATACTTCTAGTCTCACATAGGATTTTCATTTGTTACTCATATGGTGTGCCCCTACAATCTTAGCAATCAAATGTTGTGGTGTTGGTAGATGTTGAAAACTTTTTTCTGCTTCCTAGATTACCATGCACATCAGTCATGATTCTCTAGCTTTGTTGGTTCTGGTGGTTAGATAGGTCTGTTCTGCACAGACTATGGTTTAAGATCAGCTTCCTGCTGGTTTAGGCATGATTTGGTTAATCAAACTTCAAACTGTTGTACAACATTACAAGCAAGTTTTCTAAAAGAAAAAGAAACGTTTGTTGGTACCTAGCATACATTGACACATGTGATGCTGCATGCGATTAGGGTTTCTTTTATAAATATTAAAAAGTAAAAAAAAAAACATAATTTCTGAATTGTTCTGATGTCCAATTCTTTCAGATGTCATCACTGTGGCACTAATGCAACAGCTACACCAATGATGCGTCGTGGACCTGATGGACCAAGAACACTATGCAATGCCTGTGGCCTCATGTGGGCAAATAAGGTATTTGTGATTGCTTAGCAGTACAATTACGATCCAAGATTTTAGTGAGCGTTGAAACTCCAAACTTATTTATTTATATAGCTTAGACTATGTAATGGACAAGGGGTGTGTGTGAATAAGAAATCCACATACCAGAACCATGACCCAGGCTATTGGTCCCCATTTAGCTTGCCCCAACGTGCTTGGGAAGGCTGTTGCTGTTTTCATATAAACTATAAAATGGATTCAACATAAGTACATAACCTGTAACAACTGTCTTAATATTAAGATTTCTTCAAATAAAAAAATTGCTGGGTCCTTAGCCTTGGGGTAGGCTTGCTTGACAATGACGATGCTACACTGAAGTTGTGCTGACCCTGTAATTTACAAAACACTACATTTCTTTCTAGTATCTTAGTTTATATTGCGCCACTGTAGTCTGTAATCTGTACTCAAGCACTCTTCTGGTAGTACTGTTCTCTTTTTGTCTGCTTGAATTTGTTCTTTCTTTTTTGTTTATTTTTATTTTATTTTTATGATTCATTTGAGAAAATACTTCCCAACGTGGAACCTTATTGTTTCTGATCCCAACTACTTTAAAAATTAAGGAACTTTTGTTTGTTTTACTAGTTTGTTCATGTAAATTTAGAAAAAGTATTATGTAACCGCAAGTAAATAGGGTTGATCGTCCATTCACATCTTTATAGGGTCTCCTGAGGGACCTATCAAAATCTCCTGTACCTCTTCAAGTTATGCAATCAGCTCCGCTTCTAGATGCTGGTGTAAGTTTTTCTTTTCTCTGTTCTTTGCATATGTTTTCTACCTAAGCTTGGTGGGGGATCTTTTTTGGTTGAGACTTATCCTATATGCTGTGAACATCCTTGGCTCAGATTAGTCAATTCCTTATCTAATTACTCTCTCCGTCCCAAAACAACTGCAAATATCTTTTTTTAAGGAGTCAACTTTTGTAATTGACCAAATATATACAAAAATACAAAAATATTTATGATTTATGATGTATAATAAGTATTATTAGTTTAATAGTAGAATATATTTTCATAACAAACATATTAAGGGATACAAAATGTCGATAATATTTTCTATAGATCTAGTCAGACTTAAAAGGATTTGACTTTTTGAGAAACGAGATGTACAGTTATTTTAGGACGGAGGGTCCTTGTGATGGTATCCAATTTTAACAAACAGAACTTAGATTGTTTTAACATTGTTGAGTACAGTGGGTGCGCGCCTTGGACTTAAAACTGAAAAAGCATAGTTATTTCTCCACTAACATTGTTAATCTTGTCTTTCCATTACTACTGGTGAGTTGTTAACTCTTTGCTTTGCACTTGAGACTAGTGCAAAGTAATAGCGTTCTTCATAGTATTTTTAAGGACTGTATTAGATGGATTATCCTATCATCCTCTTCCAATTTCCCTTTCACAGCTTCCATTATTTTCTCCTGTCTGCCTTTTGTTTATTTTGATAAACGTTATGCCTTTGTATTCTGAATAATTACCTGGTTGAAACTTATTTGCTATCTACTTTTTCCAGCAGAATGGAAGTGCCATGTCTGTGCCTGGCTCTGAGCTAGAGAATGCTGCAGCAGCCATGGCCAATGGCCACGAGTCATCAAGTAGTGGTGTTTAATCCAGCGATGCAGTAAATCCTCGAGCATCATCCTGGAGTAATCCCTGCTGTAGGCGGTCAGCTGTTGTACTATAACTTGAGTTGGAGCCTGCTTAGATATGGAATCCTTTTATCCTTGCGTCATGTAGGTTTTAAGAGCTGCGACAGTGTTTTATCCGTTGTAATCATGTTTGCAGCCGTTGCGGCTATAGCGAATTTGTTTCTTATATTGAGTCGTGACTGTTAAGAACCGATGAAGTTCATTACTTACGTGCATGTAGTTATACTTAGATCTCAGATGTTTTAACCGTGCAGCAACGTTTTTTTTATCAATATCTCAGTACTTAAGGATCGTTTGGTACACGGAAATGTTCCGGATTCTTGCCTTGAAACCAATAATCGAAGCCAAGCAGCTAAACCAGTGAAAGTTTCAACTAGAATCAGTCCGTAATAACTGTCACTAGGATGATGCCTGTGCATTGCTACGGGTTTCTAAATTCACATGATACTATGTTTTTTCCAGCTAACATACATTAAAGAAATTGTCTTGTGCATAATGATTTCAATTTGAGTACAGATATGGAGAACTTACAGCTTGTAGTTTCTCTTTAGCTAAGCGCCTCTTGGGAAGCCAATGACTAAAAAGTCTACCATCAACACCTGAACTATTAAGATTCCTTACATTACATTGGAGATATCACCTTTGTGAAAATGCGACCTTTCAGATCCACCTTTAATATAAAAATAATTAACTTATTCAATATAAAAATGGTCAAGTCAAGAGCTATAGGACATTTTGACTAAGCCATGATCAATCTACTAAAATAATTAACTTATTCAATATAAGAATGGTCCAGTAAATTCAATAGGAACACATGCAATGGCAAAACCTTGATTTATAGCAATTCATTTCTAGAAGATGTTTATCATTCAGCCTAGCAAAGGGCACATTGTGCATGACATGCAAGGCTGAGAGGGCATCGGTCGACTTTCTATAAATGGGTTGTAAGGCCAATGACACCTGAAATCAAACCATCCTAGAGACCTAGATAAGGAAGAGATATGTAAGATTTGTGAATAGATTTAATTTTACTTTATCAAATTAAGAAATGACCAAAATAAAAGTTGTAGATCTTGAAAAGTTATACAACTTTGTAGTTGAAATTTTTTTTCATTTAAATTAATTTACTGCTACAAAATATACTCTAAAATGTGTCTTTGCCGAGTGTAGAAATAAAACACTCGGCAAAAACCTTCTTTGCCGGGCGTTTTTCTCTGGCACTCGGCAAAGAAGCCTCTTTGCCGAGTGCCCGATAAAAAACACTCGGCAAAACAATTGACACTCGGCAAAGAGCCGGATTCCGGTAGTGCGATGTCAACACCAAAACATCAATTGACCATTTTGACACTCAAGCCATGAATAAAAATTAAACTGAATGAGTAATGATAATGAGTAATCAGTAATAGGCACATCAGATAGACTGAATGATAGCTTACTTAAAACTTACAGGAAGCTCTCCTTTCCCTTGATGTAGTAAAGTCAAAAGCAGTCTACATGCTAATCTGCTATTTGCTTGAAATAACCAATAGATTTCCAAGGGGCACAAAGCATATTGATTCATAGCTAAAAGCCCAAAAGGAGGACATACGATTTGTTTATTGACCATCATATATGGGATTCCCCATGGCTGGTTGAGGGGTACAGTGAGACTCAGCAACCCTTGGTTGACAAGGCTTGAGCTTGTGTGGAATTAAAGTTGACGGAGAGACACTCATGGAATGTAAATTTCAAGGAAGACGATTAAAATAATATGAGAGGAATCGAAGGGAGTGGAACGGAGCGCCTCTGCGCGTTTCTCACGGTGGCTGTGATTCTGTTCTTGCAGAAGACATGCGGAGTTCTAGGTTCGGCGTTCGGCTAGCACTCCCTGGACGGCGGCGCGTGCACGCAGATCAAGAGAAACGCAAGAGCAGGGGCACAGGACCAGGGTAAGACCTTCACGTGACGGGGCAGCGCTACGACAGCGATGAGGCTATAGCGGGGGAGATGGACTCCGGCGAGTGTACCGCGGAGGCCAGAGGGGGCGACGACCTGTGAGTGAACGCGGGATGAGCGGCAATCGCCGGGCGGCCTGGGAGCTAGCGCGCGTGAGAAGCGCCGGCGGGTCTCAAGGCGTGCGTCGAAGCGAACGAAGACGCTTAGGCGTGTCGAGGGCGCAGATCGCGTGGGGCGTGCGGCGGTTGCACTTGGGGAGGGGAGCCCGGAGGTCGTGCTCGTGGCCATGCGTGGTTGCGCGAGGGAGCGGTTTTGAGGTAACCCCATTCCTACGCGTAATAGAGTGCCGGGCGAGCGATTAGCCAGGGAAGCGTGCGATTAGGCGGGTCGACGATTCCTTTATTTATTTTTTAGTTGTAGAGATTTTGAAATGAGTTATCCAATTGGGAAAAAGGTTGGTTGCAATGCCCCATCGAATTGTTGCATTTGAATCATCTCGGTTTCTTTGCCTCACTTGTAAACTAGCTACTATATTTAGTTGTATATTATCTTTTTTTTAGTGAATTTGTGCAATAGGTTGATATGCGTTTTATTTAAATTGATCTTCCTCCAAAAGTCTGACCTTTTTAATAAATAGAGTAAATACTTACAAAATATATTATTTTGGTCCATAAATTGTCTAAGTATATCATACCGGTGCTTGCTCTCATTGTCCATGACTTTGGTCTTAAAACTTGATAAGATATGTTATATTGATCCTCCTACTTTTAAATTGGAACGTTGCATAAACTTAGACAATAAACTCCATAATGCAGACCACTCCATTTTATTAACTTATAACGCCACCGCTATCTCTCTCTCTCTCTCTCTCTCTCCCCTAAAATGTTGCTTTTAAGAAGTCACCTTTGCTCCTTACTAATCAGTATGGTTCATTCTCCCCTTTTTTTCTAACGAAACAAATGGCAGGCCTTGGTTCCTCTGAGCCCACATATATGTATCCTACTGTCTCATCTCTTCCAAATGGCATCAGAGCCCACATGTCTCTGTAGGGCTATTGTACAGGTTGGTGCGTTAGGCACGACATGTTGGTGCCACTAGTGATGGATGTTCCCGCGTCGTCCTTGTGAGACACATACTCCGAAAGAGTCTTTCGCTGTATCTAATTCTTGTCGTTTAGGCATGCCACGACGTAGAGCTTTCCAACGTCGCGTCTTCATCTAGATCTCTTTAGGGGGTTGCTCCTTTGATTTCAACAGGATAGTCGATGGATGCTCCTTGACTGCCGCCCATGGAGGAAAAGCTACCCTGATGAGGAGGGGGCACAACGTCTAGCACCGATCCATCCTCCTCCGCTACCTCGGCCTACGCGTCTTCATCATGTTTTTCTCTCTAGTAGCTGTTGCACTAAGAGGCTCCTGTCCGAAGGTGGGGTAAACGAGAAGAAATGGATGAGGTGCACGCATCATAGAGAAGAGGTTGGAGAAGCCAACGCCCCAATTAGGGAGGTGTGCTGCAGACCGGTGGTTCTCACGTTCCCTTCTACTAGACTCCCTTTTATTATGCGTGTGTTACTTTATTTTCCTCTTCCCCTCTACTGCTGTGTGTGTTTGTATTCTATTCTTACGAGTTGTCAGTGTGTACTAACAAAGAGTTAACATAGATGCTACATAATTAACAATGACAACTTATACTCCTATATTTTCTAAAGCTTAATCTTTGAGTGGTATTTTTCAAGTTTACATCTTTTAGTGGGACAATCCTAATTTTCCAATATAGTATATTAAAGTACATTAATTTCATTGGTCTGTATCATCCGCACTTACATCCCCCTTTTGTTTTCTTCTTTCTCTTACCTCATTGTCCACTTAGCTATTTTTTCTTCTTTGAATGGAAAATTTAGGCCCTCATTCCATTTCTTTTTCTTATATCTTTTGTTTCAAGGCTCGTTTATTACATCCCTTGGTTAAAAGTAGTGGTAGATTTTTTTCTTTTTCACCATATAGGGCAACAAATTGCTTAATAAGAAAGTTGATGCACGCGCGTTGGGAAGGATATTGCCACACGGTTTCTATTTTAACACATCGATCTTCCTTCTCTCCTTCCATACCTATCTTCCTCTCCTTTTGCCGCTTTAACCACTGCATGTGCCGCCGACACCCTCCCTGCCCAGCACCCACCCCCACCCTTTCGTAATCCTAGCTTCATGGTTCATTGGTGACTCATCGCCTCCATAGCTGACTCTTGCCACCACCACCAGTCCGATTGCCGCATCAGGGCCCTCCTTGTAAGGGTGTAGGCTATGAATGCTCTCCAAAAATCTAAGGGCGCGTTTGGTTCGCACCCACACTTTGCCAAAGCGTGCCACACACATTCGCCACCATATCACCATCGATTGCCGTGCATGTGGCATGCTATAGTCCTTCTTGTAAGTTCATTTTGGCCCCAAATCATGGATGCTCTCTAAAAATCTAAATTTACCTAGCCCGTGTGTATCGGCTATGAACCAAACGAGCCCAAATATCTAGCCCACCGCCGCCTCGTCCACCGCCGCCACCTTGTTCCTTAAGATTTGGCTCGATATAAAGATTGTGTGTCGCCCCCTCTATTTTTCGCGTTCAAAATTTTCGTGTCACCATTGATGAGGGTGTTTGGATAGCCAAAGACAGGGAAGTTGTCCTAGGATAAAACAGTGATTAGCTTAAAAAAACAGTGATTGATCTAGAACCGTGTGTGTCCATCCGTCGGTCTCCGGTCGATCCTAACACCAGATTTCTAGACGCTTCCGCCTTCCGTCAGACCGTCACACCAGCGCGGCTGCGCCGGACCTGCCATCGTGTATAACTAACTGCTCGACTGGACTCAGCTCCCCAAACCCTAGCCCCACCGCGCGAATGGCCGACGTCCTTGAGCCCGCCTCCGACGCGCCGCGCGCGCGCCGCCCGCCGCCACCTCCCCGGACAGCCCGGAGGACCGCTCGCCGCAGCTCCCCCCGCCTCCGCCGGGCGGCCCCCGGCGGCGAGCCGGAAGCGGAGCCGCTCCCCGCCGCCGCCGCCTCCGCCTCCGCTCGGTTCGTCGCGGCCCCAGAGGTACCGGGACCACCGCGGCGGCGGCGGGCGGGGCGGGAGCAGCCCCAGCCCGCCGCCGTACCGGGGTAGCCGCCGCCACTCGCCGTCCAGGAGGTCCCCGTCGCCGCCGTTCAAGCGGTCGAGGAGGGACGACGGGTACGACCGCCGCGGGGGCCGCGGGAGCCCGCCGCGTTACGGGTACGATGATAGGAGGTGAGGGGCTCTGGCTCAATCGTCCGTCATGGTTTCTTTGCGCGGCAAGTGTTTGCAGGTGGTTATGTGTGCTTACCGTGTGATTGTTCAGGCGAGGTTATGACCATGAGCGAGGTGGCGGCAGAGGTGGGTATGAAGTTGACCGGAACCATGGCAGATATCTGAACCGTGCTCCAGGTGAGGACTCCTCTCCTCAAGCAAAGTTCAGTTGTAGGAATATATTAATAATCTTGGTAATAGAAGATTTAGAGTAACAAATGCGAATATAAATTTGAAACTGAAGAAGATGGAGATCCTCGTGAGTTGTTGTGTTTTTCCTAAAGTCTGGTATGAACGGTATGTGGTTATTCCAGGACGTCTGTCCACAGGTTCCAAGCAACTAGCACTGGTGATTTAACAAACACACCAGTTTTGAAGCATAAGTTATATACAACCTTTAATCCTTGACGTATAAGAAGGCACCATCTAGCTGCATATTACTTTTCACAAAGCATCATTGGAACATCATGCATAATATGGAATCAAATCCAATTAATATGGGCACCTTGGCTTGTCATCAAGGGCTGGACTAATTTCCTCCTTGGCATCTGGAATCCATCTCTTCGTGCCTTAGAAAACAGACCGGTGGAGTAGTTCGTTTCTTCTTGGTGTGACATTATAGCACAATGTTGATCACATGAACCTTCTCAACTTAATTAGTTATATATTCTCTGTTTCTATATAAAATGGCTGCTCTTTAGTTTTCATGGCTTGTGACAAATAACTTGTGACGAATGACTTCTTGTTATTTGCTTTATGATTTATGGTTTGTGACTATCACTTGACATGCAACTTCTGTACCCAGATTGGCCTGATTCGGGGTATGGGGCAGCCAATGATGGTCCAGGGGTCACCCAAAGGTACTGATGATGTAACAAACGGCTTGGAGATTTTTTTTTGTTTGTTTTTTGACTCCTTATTATGAACCACTTAAAAATTTTGTCTTTGTGCGGTACTGGTTGCTATCACTGTATTATAGTTATCAGAACTCATCACTTCTCGTGAAGAATTCAAATCAAGCCTCATACTGCCAAATGCTCTATGCATTGTTAACGGATAGAGAATCTTCTCAGAAAATTCCCCATATTTGATGTTTGGAAGCAAAAGATGTGGATAGTTTACCAGGCCAAAGTTTCTGTCTACTTTACAACCTAATTACTCTTGTTACCCACCACCAGCAAGCCTTTCTGCTCTCTTTACAGTTTGTGCTACTACAACAAATAGCTTCCTCCAGTAAACCACTAGTGTATGCATATATTGAGATGCACTATATACTTGAAGGTAGAAGCCGATATGTTTTGGATGCAGTCAAATGGAGAATCTGATGAGAACATTCTCTATCCGTTAACAACCAATTGGCAGAGGCTTTGTTTGGAACTCACAAGTGTTTTTTCCTACACGATGTAATACGAGACCATTCACAATTTTTCCCCATCATATAACATTATGCATACATTTATATTGGCAATTCCTTGGATTAACAATTGAAAACACTTCAGAAATTTATACTTCTGAACAATATTGGTTCCTGTACTGCAATTAAGCTCCTAATAATTGATGATACCTCTTTAGAAGAGGGAACATGAATGATTCTTATTCCCTAGTATAACATGGAACATCACAGGTCCTTGTTCTCATAAAAATGGGCTGCCTGACAATTTTGCATGCTGTTGAGATTTATTTATACTTTCTCTGCTCTTTCTTATTTAATGTTTTGTATGTTCATGCTTGAGCTCACTTAAAGGAAAAGCACAGATTACTACACCCCTGATTAAATTTGTTTTTATCCTGCCACCTATGTAATTTCATTTTTTTCTCCTATTTCACCCATGTTAAATTTTAGTGGCCAATGAATCATATGCAAAATGAGTTGATGCCATTTTACTCATCTCTTTGAATTTCTTTAACATCAAATGAAAAATAAGTAGACTTCTTTTCAACTACAATAAATAAATATAAGATACAGAATACTACTGCATGACTGTGTTCAGTAAACCTTAGTGTCTACTGTTGGAATTAGGAACCTACAGAATCAAGTAGATTTTGATTGGGATCCTTATCGCTCTAAACAATTCTCAAATCAAAGTTTTCATAAAAAACACTCTGGTTTGAAGACCTCATATGAACATGTGCAAGTGGAAGCATGGCAACTTGACAAGTGAACAACACTGAAACAAATAAAAACTTTCTTATTTTGATACTCTTGGGTTTGGACAGGCTTACAGCATACCCCTCAGGGAGTCCAGGAGGTATTCATTTGATGAAATGTCTGAGCTAATCCAAATGAAACAAATCAATGATTCTTACTGAAGATTGCAGTTGCATACCAAATTATTATCCATACATTTTATGAATATTTATGAGGACTCGTTTTTCTATAATCTTCCTGTTTGTTAAGTTTCTGGAGCTATCCATTCTAACAGTTCAAACAGAAGTATTAGAACATAGTTTGACTTTGCGGCAACATGTTTTTGTGATCTTATTAGTTATGAATCTTTCCAGGGAAGGTTTGATGACATACAAACAGTTCATGCAAGTTCTTGAGGATGATATTTCACCAAGTGAAGCTGAACGCAGGTAAGCCAATAAGGGCAATAACAAAAGAACTCTTCGAGAAATATAATACATGTGCCCCATTGTTTCTCTTAACAACTTTTGTGCTGTGGTACCCAGGTACCAAGAATATAGAACTGAGTATATCACTACTCAGAAACGCGCTTATTTTGATCTGCACAAGAATGAAGATTGGTACGTTCCAAGAGATTTTATTTCAGACACTAATTGTGCTCTTTAGGTATGCAGGAGTTACATATGGTCCATTCACTTATTTGTCTTTTCTGTTTGTTTACACTTGCAGGTTGAAGGACAAGTACCACCCAACTAACTTGTTATCTGTTATTGAAAGGTGGAGTTGCATTCTTTGTGGACTTTGGCCTTGAAATATCTAGGACATGATATGTTCTATTATAAATGTGTCCATTGAATGGTATCCTTCCAGCTCATCTTAACGATTTATTCTCTGTTTATGCAGGAGGAATGAACGTTGCAAGGTTATAGCAAAGGATTTCTTTCTTGATTTGCAGAATGGAACTTTGGACCTGTGAGTTTTTTTTCGCATTGCTTGTGTCATGATGCCTTTTTATGGATGAGCTGTTTATTAATTGATATCCTGCTGAACAGAGGCCCTGGAATAACTGCGGGTACAGCAAGTAAACCAGGTGGTAGTGATGGAAATTCTGAGGATGATATGGATGGTGACAAGAGAAGAAAGCATGGCAAAGATTCGTCAAAAGGAATGGATTCTCTTTCTAGTGCCCCCAAGGCTCATCCAGTTAGTTCTGAATCACGTCGAGTCCAAGCTGACATAGAGCAAACTCTAGCTCTTGTGCGTAAGCTTGACGCCGAGAAGGGTATTGAGGGCAATGTACTGTCAAGTGGTGATCATGACAAGTCAGATGTAGACAAATCACACATAGGATCTATGGGGCCTATAATTATAATAAGAGGTTTAACGACTGTCAAAGGCCTGGAAGGCGTTGAGCTGCTAGACACTATTCTTACATATTTATGGCGTATTCATGGTGTTGATTACTATGGCACTTCAGAGTCGCATGAGGCCAAGGGGCTTCGTCATGTGAGAGTAGACAGCAAGACTTCTAGCACCTCTGATGTCAGTGCTGCTGATTGGGAGAAGAAACTGGATACTTTCTGGCAGGAAAGACTGAATGGTCAGGACCCGCTGGTCATACTTACTGCCAAGGACAAAATTGATGCAGCAGCAGCTGAAGTTTTAGAACCTCTTGTCAGGAAAATCAGGGATGAAAAGTATGGATGGAAATATGGCTGTGGAGCCAAGGGCTGTACGAAACTTTTTCATGCTCCTGAGTTTGTCCACAAGCATTTGAGGCTCAAGCATCCAGACCTTGTATTAGAGTCAACGTCAAAAGTTCGAGAGGATCTTTATTTCCAAAACTACATGAAGTATGTATATGTGATGCTCTATTTACAGCTAAAGAACAGTATCATTGAAGTTTAGGAGATGATGCTTATCTAGTCCTTTCATTTTTTAAACAGTGATCCTAATGCACCAGGTGGAACCCCAGTGATGCAACAGTCTGCACCAGTAAGAATAACACACACCACATTCTTGCTTTAATAAAATTTCTAATCTGCAGAGTTTAGTGTTATTCTGACACATCACATGTGTCTGGTTATAATGATTAAAACTTCAATTAGAGTAGGTTGTTTGTGTAATTGTTAACATACTTCTCTGGGGGACATTCTGTGAATCTATTTTTATGCTTCACCTATAATCAATTTATGTGCCATTTTGCTTTCATGCAACTTAATCTGTCAGGAGCTTTTTTTTTTTTCTGTTGGTGATGAAACATTGTATTGTTTGTGCCTTGTTATGTACTCACCAATTGGACCAGTGCTCCAGTGCCATAACATTGCCAACTTTTGAGGGTGAAGCATTATGTCCTTAGGGATGTGCTGATGTGTCTGCATGTTGTGGATTTTGAATGAATAGCTGACTGCTTACTTGCTTGGGTGAGGGAGTAAAGGATGGTTCTGTCAACAGTGTCTGCCTTTTTGGGTATTAAAAACGTGGGGGAATTTAAATTTCGAGCATGATAGTTTTGTGTGTTCAGTAGGTGTGCTGCTAACAAAATGTATCAAATACAGGAGACTGCCAACTTTTATGCTTATTGAAGTGTGGATTGGGACGACGTCTTAATACATGATCAACTTTGTTATTTTCAGGACAGAGGAAGACGGAGACCTAGCATGGACAATCGTCTGAAATTTGACCGTGGCAGTAACACAGAACATGATAAGGCTGATAGAGATGGAGGCAGATATGGTAGAGGTGATCACTCTCCAAGCCGTGATGGGCCTGATGATCAGATGTTTGATGGTTTCCGTGGACGGCCCTCTAATGCTCCATTTGTTGCTGAATTCCCCCCTCCACCGATATTGATGCCAGTACCTGGTGCTGGGTAAGTGAAAAGACATGCATTTCAGTATATTTTGATTGCCGTTATGGGCTGCTAAGTGCTAACTACTGTGGTTGCTATTGTTTTCAGTCCTTTGGGACAAGTGGTTTCAGTATTTTGTTTTTATGGGCAGTCCTTTGGGACCATTTGTTCCTGCACCTCCAGAGATAGCGATGCATATGCTGAGGGAGCAAGGGCCACCTCCTCCGTTTGAACCGAATGGCCCACCACTTGGCAACACAGGAATGCTTGGGCCAATGATGGGTGGCCCAGCACCGATTATAGCTATGCCTCCAAATTTCCGCCATGATCCTCGGCGTCTGAGAAGGTTTACCCCCAATTCCAGAATCTCTTTTGCCTCAAGTTTGCTTGCACTGTTGTTCATCTTGCAATTTTGTTGCTGCGAGGCTAACTATTCATTTTGGGATTAAAAAATGGCGCTGTACTTTTTAGTGAGTTTTTTTTGGCAACGTAATGCAACTCATACCTTTCTTTGGTTGCAGTTATAACGACCTCGATGCTCCTGATGAGGAAGTTACTGTCCTTGACTACAGAAGCTTGTAGGCTCCAGCACCTCCAGATACCCGTAGTCAAGTTTCCCGTTCCCCCCATTGGACCCCATTGGAGAATTGGGTTGTTTTATCTTTATGGCAAAAGATGGAAGACCAAGTAAACCAATTTTTGGGTCACCTGTAGTCTGTTAGATTTTGTTGTGACTTAATGGCCGGAACTTCAATGTTTGTACTTGCGTTTGTTGAACCATGCTCTGTGAATTCACTGAGGTGTTGGCCAACTTTTTTTTTTTAGACACAATGCTGTGACATTCATTTACAAACAATTTTTTTCCCCGATTCCTGATTGGAGCTGAATAAATATAGGCCTCTGTTCGGAACCTGGGTGGTGGTGTTGTGAGCGATATGTATGTATTTCACCGCCTTGTTGCACTGTGCAATTTTCCCTCGTGACTAGTCAGAACGAAGACTCGTTCTGGTTGTTGAACAGGTTATTACAAGCAAAAGCAAGGTCAAACTCTTGCCATTCTTCGTTAGCAGGTTTTCCAACCCGGATAACCTATGTGCTGCTGACTGGTGACCGTACCATAGGCCCTGAGCAGGTTTTCCAATCTGGACGCGGCTGATTAACACTGTAGCCAAAGTGTTGCAGTCATGGAAAGTGCACAATTTGTTTTGTAAAAAAAACGTGGATTCAAGAAAAAAGAAACTTGTGATGCTACGATGACTTTATAATATGGGAGAGATGGGTAGGGCTCAATTTTAATTTTTTGCCGGCTTCTCCTCCCTCTGCTAGTGAGCTAAGCGCGCACGCTTTCTTTCCTCGTTCCCCCCCCCCCCCACCGGTCCAACCCCACCCCGAGCTTTTGTTCCGATGCTGGAGGCAGAAAGATAGATTGTCCCTCCCCTCTCTTGCGCTCGCGGTTAGTGTTTGTTATCAACCCATAGGAGCAATAGGAACTTATGCCTTCTTGCACGCTGCCGTCTGTCATGTGAGCAATTCGTCGAGCATCTTTTGGGCATCGGGTAACGCCAAATCCTGGGCAGTTGATCCATGACCGTCCCTGTTGTTTTCCTGATGATGAATTCGGTTGTTGGTCTCAGCGATTGAACCTCGTTCTTTTCCTTACACTGAAACCCGAAGTCTCTTCTTGCTAGTCGGACAGCGCAGCCGCGGCGGCTATTTTCTTGTTAGTTACCATCTCATGTTACCTCATCTTACTTCCGTTTCGAGCAAAATCCGTGTGATGTTTCGACTAATCCGCTGTTTATGGATTTCAAACTGCTGCAGGGCTGTCTCTTGATCTTGCTCAGAAATAATACCATACATCAGCAGCAACGAGAAGGCAAACATGGCAGATGCGCTGTTTGTTGTTCTCAGGAAAGTTGCCGTTTCCCTGGGAGAAGGCGCGCTGGTGAAGATTGGCACAGATGTGGTCGAGGCAGCGCCGATCTTGACAGATTTCGAGCATGGCATGAGGCAAATTGAGGGCGAGCTCTTGATCCTGCAGGCCTTTATTGGGCAGGTCCGAGCGCAGAAAGCCGGTGACAAGGCATTTCACGCATGGCTGGACCAGGTTAGAGATGTTGCCCATGAGGTGGAAGATATCGTTGACGAGTATGCTTACCTTACCACGCAAGCCGTGGATACAAGCAGCTTCTTCAAGAGGAAGTTCCATCAGGTCAAGAACTTTGCGGCATGGCAGAAGTTACCAGTCCGGATCAGTCAAGTGGAAGCTCGGATTCAGAGGCTGTCTGAAATGAGGAATCGGTATGGGATTTCTGTAGGTGAGCAAGATAGGAGCAACAAGTTGCAGCAATCCAATCAACACTCTGTGTCAGATTCTGCTTTCTTAACTGATGACTCTGAAATAGTAGGGCATGCTGAGGAAATGGGGAGGTTGACACAATGGCTGCTTGAGGAGAATGAAGACCGAACTCTAATAGCCATTCTAGGTATGGGAGGTCTAGGTAAAACTACTGTTGCAAGCAGTGTCTACAAGAACCAAAATATCAGGAGAACTTTTGATTGTCATGCATGGATTACTGTATCTCAGACTTACCAAGTTGAAGAGCTTCTGAGAGAAATCATGAATCAGTTAATGGATCAGAGAGCAAGTTTGGCAAGCGGCTTCATGACCATGAGTCGCACAAGATTAGTTGAGATAATACAGAGCTATTTGCGGGACAAGAAATATTTCATTGTCTTGGATGATGTATGGGAGAAAGATGCTTGGTTATTTCTGAACTATGCATTTGTCAAAAACAACTATGGAAGTAAAGTGCTGATAACTACCAGAAGAAAAGATGTGTCTTCTTTGGCATTTCACAATCATGTAATTGAACTTAAAACTCTTAACTATGCTGAGTCGTGGGAACTCTTCTGCAAAAAGGCTTTTTTTGCATTGAAGGGCAACATATGTCCTAAGAATCTCACATCTTTGGTGGAGAAAATTGTTGATAAGTGTCAAGGATTGCCATTGGCTATCGTAGCCATTGGTAGTATTCTATCATACCATGGATTAGATGAATGGGAGTGGGCATTTTTCTACAACCAACTTAATTGGCAGTTAGCTAACAATTCAGAGCTAAGCTGGATCTCTACTGTCTTGAATCTGAGCTTGGATGATCTCCCAAATCATCTGAGGAGCTGCTTTCTATACTGCAGCCTATTTCCTGAAGATCACTGGATTAAAAGAAAACAGATAGCCAAGTTATGGATTGCGGAAGGTCTTGTGGAAGAGAGAGGGGATGGGACAACAATGGAGGAAGTTGCTGAGCATTACCTTGCAGAGCTAACTCACCGTTCTCTTCTTCAGGTCATTGAAAGGAATGCAAGTGGAAGGCCTAGAACATTTGTTATGCATGATCTTGTGCGGGAAGTAACCTCAATAACTGCTGAAAAGGAAAAGTTCGCAGTTATACATGGCCATGTTGGTACAACACAAGTTTCCTGTGATGCACGGCGCTTGTGCATCCAAAAAAGTTCACATTCTCAAAACTATTTAGCAAATTCACGTCTCCGATCATTCATTTTGTTTGACACTCTAGTATCAGCTTCCTGGATATATGATGTCTCATCACATTTCAGACTGCTGAGGGTCTTAGCCCTAAGATTTACCAATATTGAAGAAGTTCCATGCGTGGTCACAGAACTGTATAACTTGCGTTATCTGGATGTTTCGTACACAAAAGTCAAGCAGATACCGGCATCATTCAGAAAACTTGTGCACCTTCAAGTTTTAGATCTCAGGTTCAGCTATGTTGAGGAGTTGCCATTGGAAATAACTATGCTAACTAATTTACGTCATTTACATGTTGGTGTAGTCCATGATCTTCAAGAAAGATCACTGAATTGCTTCAGTGCTACAAAAATTCCTGGCAATATTTGTGGCCTAAAGAATCTTCAATCTTTACGTACCGTTTCAGCTAATAAAGATCTGGTTTCACAGCTGGGAAAGTTGACTCTTATGAGAAGCTTGACTATAATGAATGTGCGGCAAAGCTACATTGCAGAGCTATGGAACTCCCTGACAAAAATGCCTAACCTGAGCGTCCTAAATATTTTTGCGTCTGATATAGATGAGATTCTTGACTTGAGAATGCTGAGGCCCTTACCTAACCTTAAGTTCTTCTGGCTGGCAGGAAAGATGGAGGGAGGCATGTTCCCATCGATATTCAATAAGTTTGAGAAGCTAACACAGTTAAAATTGGATTGGTCTGGTCTGAATAAGGACCCTATAGGGTCCTTCTCTTACATGTTTACTCTAGTTGATCTGGGGCTCTTGGGGGCATATTGTGGGGAACATTTATCTTTTTGTGCAGGATGGTTCCCCAATCTCAAATCTCTCCAAATTGCTGATATGGAATATCTGACTCGGATTGAGATAGAGGATGGAACGATGATGGGTCTACATCATCTGGAACTTGTTGGTTTAAGGAATATGAGGGTAGTACCTAAGGGTATCAAGTATCTTAGAACACTCCATCAGATGTTACTGACTGATATGCCAAAGGAGCTAGTTGAAAGCCTGCGGGGAAGTGATTGTCACATTGTTCAGCATGTTCCTAACATTCATATTTTTGATTCCTCTGATCCTGAAGCAGGTAATCTCCACATTCTTAGTATACCGATTAATACTTGTTTTAAATACAGACTAAGAACGATCAATTTAAAATCTAAGCAAGAAATAGTATCTAAAAAGCAACTATTTGCAAAGCTTATCAATGAACTAGATCCCAACATTTTATCTCTTCTCTTTTCTTATCCAGCAATAGGTATTTACAATGTTCATCCTTACTTCCTATTCAAACTCTTACTGTGTACAGTACTGACTTTTTAAAAGAGTCCGTATATGAACTGTCCTCGTTTATAGTTATGGAATGGACTTAACATATAGTGCGTTTTTGGGCATGCCGGATCCTTCAACTTTGTAGTTTCAATTTTGTCTGTGTATGTTGAATGAATTATCTGAAGGAATATACCTTGTGGATTCCTTTTTTATGCATGGATCTGCTTTTGTCTTTAGATTTTCTGTTAAATTTTATAGAATTTTAAATACAAGTTTGTGGACATTGCAATCTGCAGTCGTCTTTAAGTTTATCTTCTGTATAGAGATTTGTAACTACTACTGTTGACATTTCAGTAAATAACTTCATATTTTGGCCTCATCTTGCCAAGAAGTATGGCTCTGGTGCTACGAAGTACGACCCTAGAAAATGAGGATCATCTGGAACTTGGAGGATTACTGGGAGGTTTCAGCAATAAATGTCTTCGATTTGTAGAACAGCCACCGGAACATTGAGCAAATAATCAAAATGTACATGTTCATCTTGGTGCCAGAACTCTAGATGAGTTTATGTATTGTGTAATATATATGTGCTACTCATGGATTCCGGCCATCAATAGTCAAATGTCCTTTGTGTATAATATCTAGACATGGAGTTGGAGAACAAAACATGTGTACGTTAAAGATTGTGCATTCAAAACGGCAAGGATTTCCTATTTGCTCTTGTGTACATTGAAACCTATGAGTGGAATCATTGACTCGTTATGAATCACAACAATTTTCTGCTCTAATTTTCCACTGATTTATTTGTGGCTGTTCTGGGTGGCTTTATCATTGTTACAAGCAAAAGCTGCTGCTAGGTGTTGACCGATTCAATCTGGAGGGGCTGTGTACGGGTCAGAGTCAGACAGGAAGACCTCGTGACCTGAACAGCCCCATTGACTGAGGTGACGTGCCAGCCCTGGCGTGCAGTCTGGTCTCGGTTGGACGAGTGGTCATCTTGTTCTGGCAAGGACGGTGAAGGCTTCATATGAAGTCCGCGCGGAGCCTCGTCGTGGAGGCAGAGGCAGGAGGCTCAGTAGTCAGTACCTTATTAGCGGCTCAGCCTGTTAGCCAGCGAGGCCTCAGATTCAGTGTCTCCTCGACTCTTCTCTCTTTCGTCTTATCGCAGTGGAGGTAAGTTCACTTTTTGCTTCTGCTCTCCCTACCTGCTACCTGCTACATCATGCTAGGATTCGATTGCCGTGGAGACTGTGATAGTCTTTCTTGTGCTTGCTATATTTTATACTATCCCTACTGTTATCAATCCGTACTTGCATAGCAGGACGATGCTTGCTTCTGTAAGTGTATTACATTGATTAGTCTGAGTTTAAGTAGGGGTAGACATAGAAAAATGAAGCAAAAATGTGCACTGGAGTTGACTAATATTTGGTGTATTTGGGAGAAGGCATGGACTTTATTTGGGATTGGAATGGGGGAAGTGCATTTGAGCAAACGGAAATATGGCAGATGTCCTGTTGTTCTCAGGAAAGTTTCTCTTTCCTTGGGGGAGAAGGGGTACTAGAGAAGAACCACAGAGGTTGTGGGAATAAAATCTTTATAGTCTTGATGAGTTCCCTGATTCGTCTCAACACATAAATCTCGTCCATTACCTTATGCTTTGGAATCTCTGCGTGCTAACCTGAAAATATGTCTTTCTTTTTTTTTTTTTTTTTGGGGTAAATCTTGGCCGTTTGATTCTATTTGGATGTGATGTTCCTTTCATTTTGAACAAATTGATATGATGACCTGATTAATATGCCATTTATTAATTCAAAATTATGACAGAGCTCTGCATGAATCTTGTTCAGGTATAAATTTATTTATATAAAAAGGTGAATTCAGACATGTCAGATGCCCTATTTGTAGTTCTCAGGAAAGTTGCCCTTTACCTGGGAGAACGAGCACTAGAGAGGATTGGCACGGAGGTTGTTGAAGCTGCACCAGTTTTGACAGATTTTCAACATAGCATGAAACAAATCTAGGGTGAGCTTTTGATTCTGCAGGCTTTTATTGGTCAGGTTGGGGTGCATAAAGTTGGTGACAAGGCATTTGATGCCTGGCTGGACCAAGTGAGAGGTGTTGCCCATGAGGTAGAAGACATCATCGATGGGTATGCCTGCCTTGCTACTCAAACTGTGGATACTGGCAGCTTCTTTAAGAGGAAGTTCCGTCAGATAAAAAACATAGTAGCATGGCAGAAGTTTGCTAGCCAGATCAGTCAAGTAGAGGCTCGAATTCAGAGGCTAGGTGAAATCAGGAGTCGGTACGGCATCTCAGTAGGTGAAATAGACAGGAGTAATAAGTTGAGGCTTCCCCAATCAGCTCTTTATGTCATATTCTTCTTACTTAACAGATAACTCTGAAATAGTGGGGAATGTTGATGAAATTGGAAAATTGACACAATGGCTACTCGAGGACAGACAAGATCGAACTATCATTGCCATCTTTGGTATGGGAGGTTTAGGAAAAACTACTATTGCAGGCAGTGCCTACAAGAATCAGAAGATCATAAGAACTTTTAACTGTCAGGCATGGGTTACTGTATCTCAGACTTATGAAGTTGAAGAACTACTAAGAGAAATCATAAATCAGCTAATAGATCAGAGAGCAACATTGGCAAGTGGTTTCATGAGCATGAGCAGCATGAGACTAGTTGAGGTAATACAAAGCTATTTGCGAGACAAAAAATATTTTATTGTTTTGGATGATGTTTGGGATAAAGATGCTTGGTTGTTTCTAAACTATGCATTTGTCAGAAACAACTATGGAAGCAAAGTGCTGATAACTACTAGGAGAAAGGATATATCTTCTTTGGCAGTTGATAACTATGTCATTGAACTTAAAACTCTTCAATATGCTGAATCCTGGGAACTTTTCTGTAAAAAGGCGTTTCGTGCATCAAGAGATAACCAATGTCCAGAAAACCTTAGGTTTTTTGCAGAGAAAATTGTTGATAAATGTCAAGGATTGCCATTGGCTATTGTAACCATTGGAAGTACTCTGTCATACCATGAATTTGAGGAGGAGCAGTGGGCATTTTTCTACAATCAACTTAGCTGGCAGTTAGCTAACAATCCAGAGCTGAATTGGATTTCTAATGTTCTGAATATGAGCTTGAATGATCTCCCAAATTATCTGAGGAGCTGCTTTCTGTCCTGCAGTCTCTATCCTGAAGATTACAAGATTAGAAGAAACGTGATTTCCAAGCTATGGATTGCAGAAGGTTTTGTGGAAGATAGGGACGATGGAACAACATTGGAGGAGGTTGCCAATTATTATCTTATGGAGCTTACTCAGCGTTGTCTTCTTCAAGTCACAGAAAGTAATGCATGTGGAAGGCCTAGAACCTTTCTTATGCATGATTTTGTGCGAGAGGTAACCTCCATCATTGCTAAAAAGGAAAAGTTCGGTATTGCATATGACAATGCTAGTATAAACCAAGTTTCCTGTGAAGCTCGCCGCTTAAGCATCCAAAGAGGTGCCCAGTCCATAATTTCTTTGAAAAGTCCACAACTCCGTTCATTTATTTTGTTTGACCCTGAAGTACCATCTTCTTGGATACATGATGCCTTATCACACTTCAGACTACTGAGGGTCCTGTGCCTAAGGTTTGTCAACATTGAACAAGTGCCAGGCATTGGTAACAGAACTGTATAATTTGCGTTTTCTAGATTTTTCTCACACAAAAGTGAAGAAGGTACCAGCATCAGTCAGACAACTTAGGAACCTACAAGTTTTAGATCTCAGATTCAGCTACGTGGAGGAGTTGCCATTGGAAATAACTATGCTAACTAATTTACGACATTTATACGTATCTGTTGTCTATGATCTGCAAGAAAGACCATTGGATTGCGTTAGTGCTACAAAAATTCCTGGTAACATTTGGCCTTCTAAAGAATCTGCAATCTTTACATATTGTTTCAGCCAGTAAAGACTTTAGTTTCACAACTGGGTAACTTGACGCTGTTGAGAAGTTTGGCTATAATGAAAATGCGTCAAAGCTACATTAGGGGAGTTATGGAGCTCCCTGACGAACATGCCTAAATTGAGCAGGTTGCTTATTTCCGCATTTGACATGGATGAGATTCTTGATTTGAAAATGCTCAAGCCCCTACCCAATCTGAAGTTCCTCTGGCTTGCTGGAAAGTTGGATGCAGGTGTTCTTCCATCAATGTTTTCCAAGTTTGAGAAATTAGCATGGTTAAAGATGGATTGGTCTGGTCTGAAGAAGGATCCTATTATCTCCTTCTCTCACATGTTAAACCTAGTTGATTTGCGGCTCTATGGGACATATCATGGGGAACAGCTAACTTTTTGTGCAGGGTGGTTCCCTAAGCTCAATTCTCTGCAATTGGTTGACATGGAATATCTGAAATGGATTGAGATCGAGGACGGGACAATGATAAGTCTGTATCATCTGGAACTTGTTGGTTTGGGGAATCTAAAGGCAGTACCTACAGGCATCAAGTACCTTAGGACACTCCACCAAATATTTCTGACAGATATGTCAAAGGGATTCATACAAAGACTGGAAGAAACTGAGTCAATTGACAATTACATTGTCCAACATATACCTAACATCCATATTTTTTACTCCTCTGATTCTCAAGCAGGTAATTTCCATGTTCTGTGCTAATTACTTGATGAAACTAGTTTAATTGCCATAAGGTATTTTCATAAATTTAGGCTAGGAAGAACAATTTTAAATCAGATCAACACACTTTCTCACATCTCATTCTTGTTCACAGTAGGTGTTCTACATTTATAAAGTTGGGTAATCCTATTTTGTTGGGTATTGCAGTAAATAACTTTCATCTTGTGCCGTTCCTTGCCAAGAAGTACGGTCCTGGTGCAGCTAAGTATGCCCCAACATATTGGGGCTCATCTGGCACATAGACAGTTTGGTGGAAGCTTGCAGTAGGAAAAACAACTATTTCAGTTCAGTTCATCATGGCATTGTGGCTCGGTTTCAGTTCTGTGAAATGATTTTCTCTTGCTGGATGCTTAAATATACATCCCATACTCGCAGTAGGAAACATGTAATAATTTCTTTGTGCAACAGCTATTTCATGAGAAATATGCAGTTCATCATTACTGTGTGTAGTGTGGCTCGGTTTCAGTTCTGTGAAATGATTTTCTCTTGTCAAGAAAGACGGGTTTAAATGGATGCTTAAATATACATCCCATACTCGAGACGTGAGAGTGTCTTTGCTTTTGGTTTGCTGATCTCAACATTGTATATTTGTATGTCAGCAGAACATAGTGCGGCAACTCTCCCACAGAGGCAATAGATCTCATCCTCAGTGTAGGATATGGATATGTGCCTAGTGATTGGTTCCTTGTGTGTATGATCTCATGTATCTCTAAAACCTAAAACAGGAAGGATAGCACAGATTAAAGGTCAGTTTGGTTTAGCTGTGAGTTGTGAAAAAAAATGTTGTGATCTATGAACTGAAAAGCTACCGTGAGCTATGTGTTGTACAACCAAACATGCCTTGTCATGGATTGTACAAGCAGTGTTAGAAACACTTAGAACTTATTTATAGAGCTTCAGCTCTGAAAAAAGGAAAGCTGATCTTTCCTTCTTTACCACAAAAAAGTTTTATTTGTATCTTGTAGCCGTGAGGTGGGGAAAATTTTGATGTGCAGCTGGAAAGACATGGCAAGGACCATACCAAAACAGGATCGTCAGGATCTTTCGAAAAATAGATATGAAGTATCATATTCGTCCAGATCTATTACGATGCAAACTACCTCGCTGGGCTATGGATATGTGCCTAGTCCGTGCGTGTATGATCTCGTGGGGGAATGATGCAAGTGCAAGCGCTTGATCAATGCAACCAAAAAATGTTGTGATCTATGAATTCTCATTTCGTCATCTCATGCCTTGTCAAAAAGCAGACAACCAGACAAGCATGGCTTGCATAGATATGAAGTATCAGTCTTCGTCCAGCACTACGATGCAAATACAATGCAACTTAGCTAACAGGAGAACCAAACAAATCTAATGTTTTCAAAAGGCCCATATGCGCGGAGTCCAGTCGGCAGGAGGCTTCCCAACAAAAAAAAAAAAAAAAAATATTGATAGCTAAGATAGAGGTTGCAGTTATCTATGTGCATGCAAAATCTGAGCTTGAACAAAAGTTTCATGAAACGAATATCGATGGATAAGAATACAGTCATTTGTGTGCAATTAAAATTTGAGCTTAAACAAAGCTTGTTAAATCTATACAGATTGGAGAACGATACATGTCACAGACGGTGAGATGCGCCTCGTACTGTCATTTTTGAAGAACCCATACGAAAATGGTAAATCCAGCGCAGGTATGGCTGATATCTGTCACATTGTATCGATTTTTTTAAAAAAAAAATCTAAGTTTTGAATCTTAAATTTTATTTGATTACCTTTTGGGGTCTTCACAATCACATCGGAAAAATGGGTCCATGTAATGGTTTCCCTTACAAATGCACCAGTTTATCTCAAAACTGAAAATAATGGTTTGACTTTTATTATTAAGAAAGAAAGTCATTTTCAGGAATAGACGTATTTTGACTGGGAAGAAGTACCGTGCTTTTACTAGTTCAATGCAAGGAGCCGGGTTGCATCAGCTCAGCATACGGCGAAGACCTGCTTGCAATTTGCGAAGTGGCGCGCGGAGGCGTAGCGGGGGCGTCTCGGATCCGCAGTGCTCCTCCGCCTTGTTCCCATCCTCGGGGTAGGCAATCCTCCTGACTCTTGTCCTCCCTCTCTGCTACGACCTCTTGCTCCGATGCTACCAGTCATGGACGTAGGTGGAGCTCCATCTTTCTAGATATGTCCCTCTCCGTTCTCACTTCCGTAGTAGGTCGATGCTTTTTTTTTTTCCTTTCATTTCTCCACTGCGGGCGGCGCTGACGATTCACCGATTCGTCGAACGCCTTACGGGCATCGGGCCAAGACAAATCCTGGGTAACAGTAGCAATGACTCGTTTCTCATCGTTTCTTGGCGAATTTGATCTCAACAGCCACACCTAGTTCTTGGCTTTATACTTCGAAAACAATTGCTAATCGGACAGTACAACTCTTTTTCTTGATAACCTCATCTCCATTTGATGCACTCTGAAGTTAATTTCCTTCTGCAAGAAAATATCGTGTTTTGACTGACTCGCTATTTATTTACTTCCCCAGTTATCACAGACCTGTGTGTGAATACTGCTCAGGAAGATAGGTGTGGAAGGTATCAGACTCCGACAAAGTGATAGGTGTGAAGCACTGAAGCGGGTAAAATATGGCAGATTCCCTGTTTGTGGTTCTCAAAAAAATTGCTCTTTCCCTGGGAGAAGAGGCACTGGCGAAGATTAGCACAGAGATGGTCCAAGTAGTGCCAATCATGACAGATTTTGAGCAGAGCATGAAGCAAATCGAGGGTGAACTTTTGGTTCTGCAGGCCTTTATTGGCCAGGTTAGTGCACAGAGAGTCGGTGACAAGGCTTTCGATGCGTGGTTGGACCAAGTTAGAGATGTTGCCCATGAGGTGGAAGATATCATTGATGAGTATGCTTACCTTACTTCACAAGCAGCATTGGATACAAGCAGTTTCTTCAAAAGAAAATTCCGTCAGATAAAAAACTTTGTAGCATGGCAGAGGTTCCCTAGCCAGATCAGTCAAGTAGAGGCTCGAATTCAGAGGCTAATGGAAATGAGGAATCGATATGACCTCTCGGTAGGTAAACAAGGCAAGAGTAGCAATTTACAGCTTACCAATCAGCTTTGCATGTCAGATTCTGCTTACCTAACTGATCACTCTGAGATAGTTGGAAATGTTGATGAAATTGGAAGGTTGAAAGAATTGTTACTTGAAGAGAGACAAGACCGAACTCTGATAGCCATCTTCGGTATGGGCGGTTTAGGTAAAACTACTATTGCAAGCGCTGTCTACAAGGATCAAAAGATCATAACATCTTTTGATTGCCACGCCTGGGTTGTTGTATCTCAGACTTATCAGGTTGAAAAACTACTAAGAGAAACTATAAATCAGCTAATAGGTGAAAGAGCAAGCATGGCAAGTGGTGTCATGACTATGAGTCGCATGAGATTAGTTGAGGTAATACAAAGCCATCTGCAGGACAGGAAATATTTCGTTGTCTTAGATGATGTATGGGACAAAGATGTTTGGTCATTTTTGAACTATGTATTTGTCAGAAACAGTTGTGGAAGCAAAGTGCTCATAACTACCCGGAGGAAAGATGTGTCTTCTTTGTCAGGTGACAGCTATGCCATTGAACTCAAAACCCTTAAGCATGCTGAATCTTGGGAACTATTTTGTAAAAAGGCATTTTGTGCTTCAAAAGATAACATATGTCCTGAAACTGTAAGGTCTTGGGCAAACAAAATTGTTACAAAGTGTCAAGGATTGCCACTTGCCATTGTAACCATTGGAAGTATTCTGTCATACCGTGGCTCAGAGGAACAGGAGTGGGCTTTTTTCTACAACCAACTTAGCTGGCAACTGGCTAACAATCCAGAGCTCAGTTGGGTTTTTAATGTATTAAATCTGAGCTTGAATGATCTTCCATGCTATCTGAGGAGCTGCTTTCTGTACTGCAGCCTGTACCCTGAAGATTACAAGCTCAAAAGAAAACTGATTTCCAAGCTATGGATATCAGAAGGACTTGTAGAGGAGAGAGATGGAACAACAATGGAGGAAGTTGCTCAGTCTTACTTTACAGAGCTGACTCAACGTTCTCTTCTTCAAATCACAGAAAGGAATGCATGTGGAAGGGCTAGAACATTTGTTATGCATGATCTTGTGCGAGAGGTAACATCGATTATTGCTAAAAATGAGAAGTTCGGTATTGTGTATGGAGATGTTTACTAGTATATCCAAAGGCTCCTACGAAGCCCGCCGATTTTGCATCCAAAGCGGGGCCCAGACCATGAATTCTTTAGCTAGTTCACGGCTCCGCTCATTCATTCTGTTTGACACTGAAGTACCCTGTTCCTGGGTACATGATATTTTATCACATTTCAGACTACTGAGGGTCCTATGCCTAAGATTTGTCAATATTGAACAAGTGCCGGGTGTGGTCACAGAATTGTATAACTTGCGTTATATTGATTTTTCATACACAAAAGTGAAAATTATACCGGCATCATTTGGAAAACTTGTCAACCTACAAGTTTTGGATCTCAGATTCACCTATGTAGAGGAATTGCCACTGGAAATAACTATGCTAACTAACTTACGGCATTTACATGTGTTTGCAGTCCATAATATTCAACAAAGGTCATTGAATTGGGATTGTGGTACAAAAATTCCTGGTAACATTTGTCATCTAAAGAATCTGCAAGCTTTACAGATTGTTTCGGCCAACAAAGGTTTGGTTTCACAACTTGGGAATTTGAAATTAATGAGAAGTTTGGCTATAGTGGAAGTGCGTCAAAGCTACATTGCAGAATTATGGAATTCCCTGACAAAGATGCCTAACCTGAATAGGTTGGCTATTTCTACATGTGACATGGAGGAGATTCTTGATTTAAAAATGCTAAAGCCCTTATCAAATCTGGTTTTGTTCCAGCTCGCAGGAAAGTTGGAGGCAGGTGTGCTTCCTTCGATATTTTATAGTTTTGAGAAGTTAACATGGTTAAAATTAGACTGGTCAGGTCTAAAGAAGGACCCTATTAGTTCCTTATCTCACATGTCAAATCTCGTTTGTCTGCGGCTGTGTGGGTCATATAGTGGAGAACAGCTAACTTTTTGTTCAGGATGGTTCCCCAAGCTTAGTTGTCTGCAATTAGCTAAAATGGAGAATCTGAAATGGATTGTGATAGAGGATGGAACAATGATGTGTCTAAATGATTTGGAGTTATTTGATTTAGGAAATCTAAACGCTGTACCCTGTGGCATCAAGTACATCAGGACACTCCACCAGATGTATCTGACAGATATGTCAAAGGAGTTTCTAGGAAGCCTGCAAGGATGCAAGAATCCCATTGTTCAACATATAAGAAACATCCATATTTTTAAATCCTCTGATTCTGGAGCAGGTAAATTTCGTTTTCTTTCTATGCCAATTACTTGACGAAAAAACTAATATGGATTTCGGCCCATTGGGACATTCTCAAAAGAAATTTTATGTTAGGAAAGGTTAAACTAACCCAATAGGTAGGATATATATAGTATCTAAAAATTGTTGGCCTACTCTATAAAACATTTTGTTCCATCTCTTTTTTATTGACCATAAGGGTCTTTGTATATTGTACAGCAGAATAAAAATGTTTTCTTGGTATTGCAGTAAATAAATTCTGCTTTGAGACGTACCTTGCCATGAAGTTCGGCCCTGGTGCAACTAAGTATGCCCCAACTTACCGGGGCTCATCTTGCATATGACAGTCGGTGAGAGTTATTTTATGAACCAACTGAGCACTATGCTGTTCAAAAAAAAGGCACATATATGTATTTTCGATATAAAAATGCTGTTCATCTTGGTGCCAGAGCTTGAGATGAGCTCATTGTTTGTACTGTGCCTCATATATGGCTTTTTAACCTAGCTACTGAAACAATTTGCAGCCATCAAGAACGATGAATTCAGGAAATAGTCGGCATCTGTTTGCATGGAGGCTGAAGCATGAGTTTTGGTTGAAGATTCAGTATTTGCTGAAAATGTCCAGCAGAAAAACGGTAGACATTTTCTTAAATAGGCTGCCCGAGATTGAGATATGAGAGTGGCAATGGTTTGCTAAACTCCGTGGAACATCATTTTATGATAGCAAATTAGCAAGGCCTGTAGGAGAATTTTCATTATACCATCGCTAGACTTGTACTTTGTACTTTTTGTATGTAAATTATGAGTTTACCAAAGTATTGGTTCAAAAAATTACCAGAGCCTAACAAGACGGTTAATATGCCTTGGCTGTAATAGATTTGTTTTTTTTATCCATTTGTGTGTAATATATGTGTTACTCATGGATTTCGGCCCTCAGTAGTGAAATGTCATTTGTGTAATATCTTAGGTGAGAACGAGAACGTGTGTAAGTTAACAGATTGTGCATTTGTGTAGATTGAAACCTACGAGTGGAACCATTCACCCGTTATGTTCATGTTCATGAACAGTTTTCTGCTCTAATTTTCCGATGGTTATTCGCGGCTGTTCTCACCGATTTAATCACTTGGAAGCTTGCTAGTGCTCAGGCGGATTCAATCGTGACCGTTTGCCTGAGACAACCCCGTTTTTTGACCTGAGCAAACCTCGTTCTAGGTGATGACCACTCCAGTCTTCAGTCTCCACCTGCAGTCTGGTTGGTTTCAGCTCGTAGCAGCTGGACTGCTGGAGTGGGTCATCTTGCTCCACTGGAACCCCCTCGTAATCGTTGAGGCAGGAGGCTCGGTACCCCTCAGCCTGTCTCTCCTCGATTCCTCGACCTCCTTCGTCTTGTCACGGCGGAGGTAAAGCTCACTTCTTGCTCCTGCTCTCCCTACCTGGTTCGATCGCCATGGAGACAGTGATTGTCTTTCTTGCGCTTGCTGTATATTATCCTATCCGTACTGTTATCAATCGGTACTTCCGTAGCAGGACGATGCTTTATTGCACGCTGCTGTCACAAGCTATCAGTATCAGGCAAAATCCAAATCCTATGGCTATGGGCTTCTGGAATCTGAACCCCGTTTTATTGTTGTAATTTTCCCTGAAACTGCTGGCAGGAAATCTGCCTCGCTTTCATTGACAAGGAAGAGTTCTATTATTATTTGGGAAAAGGTTCTGTTTAATCCTGAGTGTAACTGTACCACCTCTGCAATTCCAACTTTCGTGCAATCAAAATCTATGCTCATATATTATGAACTTGCTGGTTTGTATCAGCAATTCAATTTCTTTCTCCCCCTAGGGGGAAAAAATCTATGATCATATATATTTCTAGAAACTTAGTCAAAGTTTTAAAAGCTTGACTTTGGACAAGATCAAAGTGAACTATAAAGTCAATATTTCCAACTAAGGCTTGTGTTTTCAAAAGGAATAATATGCTATTTATTTATGCGTTTCAGGTAGTATAGAGCTGCATTAGTCTTGTTCACAGATAAAACTACATGACCAGGTGATAATTATTTGAGCCACTGGAGCAAATATGGCAGATGCTCTTTTCGTCGTTCTCAGAAAAGTTGCTCTTTGCCTTGGAGAACGGGCACTGGATAGGATTGGCACGGAGGTGGTCGAAGCAGCACCGATCATGACAGATTTTGAGCACAGCATGAAACAAATCGAGGGCGAACTTTCTATTCTGCAGGCCTTTATTGGCAAGGTCAGTGCACCAAGAGTCGGTGACGAGGCATTTGATGCATGGTTGGATCAAGTTAGAGATGTTGCCCATAAGGTGGAAGACCTCATTGATGAGTATGCTTACCTTAGTGCGCAAGCTGTAGATACCACCAGCTTTTTCAAGAGAAAGTTCCATCAGATCAAGAACATTGGAGCATGGCAGATGTTCTCCAGCCAAATCAGTCAAGTAGAAGCCCGAATTCAGAGGCTAGCGGAAATGAGGAATCGGTATGGCATCTCAGTTGGTGAAGTAGACAGGGGGAAGAATTTGCAGCTTGCCAATCAGCTTTATATGTCAGATTCTGCTTACCTAACTGATAAATCTGATACAGTGGGAAATGTTGATGAAATTCAGAGATTGACGCAATGGCTTCTTGAGGAGAAACAGCAATGGACTGTTATTGCCATCCTAGGTATGGGAGGTTTAGGGAAAACTACTATCGCAAGCAGTGTCTACAAGAACCAACAGATAAGAACATATTTTGACTGTCATTCATGGATTACTGTATCTCAGACTTATCAAATCGAAGAACTACTAAGAGAAATCATAAACCAGCTGATAGACCATACAGCAAGCATGGCAAATAGTTTCATGACCATGAATCGCATGAGATTAATTGAGGTAATACAAAACTATTTGCAGGATAGAAGATATTTCATTGTCCTGGATGATATTTGGGATAAAGATGCTTGGCTGTTTCTGAACTATGCTTTTGTCAGAAACAACTGTGCTAGTAAAGTGCTGATAACTACTCGGAGAAAGGATGTGTCTTCCTTGGCAGTTGTCATTGAACTTAAAACTCTTCAGTTTGCTGAATCTTGGGAACTATTCTGTAAA
>JADLZL010003175.1:0-77968 GCA_015844335.1 Chrysopogon serrulatus | reverse complement strand
CTGAAGTTGCTCTGCCTTGGGAGTGGGAGAATGCTACAGCTCAGATCCATAACGTGTTGGAGGGATGCGTCGTTGCTCGCGTCTGCATCCTGTTGGAGGGGTGCACCGCTGCTCGCCGCTCGGGTCCTCGCCGAATTGGAGGGGCGCGCCACCGCTGCGAAGGTGTGCCTGCGTGAAGTGGGTGAGGGGAGGCGGGTGGAGCTAGGGTTTGGGCACGGCGCATTTATATGTCCGTGGCACGACCAGCCTGCCTTTGCGCCGGCTGAAAGGCCTTCACAGCCCAGGCCCACGTTAGCTACGTGATTAAGTTTCACGCCTCATAGAGCGTCTGAGGGAACTGAATTTTTCAGTCGGTGCCGCGGAGTTACACAGAAAAACAAGTAATTTTCTGTCAGTTGCTAAAAAACCGATAGGAATATCAAAATTTTTTGTCGGTTTCATATTTTTTCTGTTGGTTACTTATAGCCGACAGAAAAAATAGAATATTTCTATCGGTCCAAGAAAACCGAGAGTAAATTTCATGTTTCCGGTAGCGTCTGTTTAATGCAGGATCAAACCAATGATATTTGAATATGATAGGATTTAGAGGTTTGCAACCTCTAAAGTTGAGTTTATATATTTCTTCAATTCTTTCATAGTACTCGACATTATCAAGGCCGGGTATAAAAACTCCGGAACATGTGGTTCTTTGATTCTCCTTGTCATAGCTTGCTGTGTGAAAGTGGTAACCGTTCACATCATAACTGGTAAGTGACTTGACCCTATATTCAAAGCCATTGGCAACCTGTCTCAACTCGGGACTCATAGCCACATCACTTTGGGCCTACAAGATGAAGTATGTTAGATTTTTCTATTATTCGCACGTGCGTGCAGCTTGCAATGTGAAAATAAGTAGGAGCTAAATTGGACGGTACCTTTTTTAAACCAAGAAATGAAATAAGGCATTCCACTTCCCGCACCTTGTCTAAGAAGGGTATCACATTCCTTCAGGGTAGGTTCCCTCCTAGACAATGGATGTATATACTAGTTAGTGGGTGCAGCCGCACCCAGAGAAAAATAGGAAAACAGTGATTATAGCCAAATTTTCACCATATTCACACCCTCAAAATAAAATTGTACTCGCACCCCCATCAAATTTTCTCTAGCTCTGCCACTGCTCCTAGATTCATTCCTGAATTAATCAAGAAATTCCCTGTGACAACGAGAAACAATAGGGTTGGTCAACACATCAACCATGACGAAATAGTTCTTGAGTATGGAACCAGTTCATTGAAAACTTACCGTAAATATGGCTCCACTTCCTCAAGGTTGGTCAACACATATAGCATGATAGTTCACCACTCGTCATGTCTCAAGGTCTTGTTGCTCGATGCACTTGCACTTCCAAGTGTCCCTTTGAAAAGGCTGAAGTTCAACTCATTGCCGTCAGCATTGTAACGAACGGGTGGATTATGCATGCTATGGAGGTTGTCACCATAGTATGTTATTGTGAAATTTGACATCTCCTCAAGAATGTATGCCTCCGTAATAGAAGCCTCAATTTTATTTTCTTTTGGAGAACCTTTAAATATCTCTGCACTGGATAGCACCAACGGAACTGCACGGCCCCCCAATCGTGCCTTGGTAGGAAGATGCAGAATCAAGTGCTGCATCGAATTGAAGAAGCCAGGGGAAGATCTTCTCTAACTTACATAGCAACACAGGGGCCATTTGTTCCAAATCTTGAACCGCCTTTCGAGACAACTCCTTTGCACAAAACTATTGGAAGAAATAGCTCAACTCTGTCCACACTAACCACATATGCTCGGGGATAGCCTCGAACCATCAACAGAAAAAGCCACTCAATCCATATGTGATAATCATGACTCTTCATCCCTAAGACTTTTAGAGTATTTAATTTCACTCCCCTCCTTAGATTTGCTGCATACCCATCAGGAAACATTAATGACTAGATCCGTTCTAGTACTTTCATCCTCCGGGGCTTCTTCAGGACGAATTCAACCTTAGGCTTTGTCTAATTCTTGTCACGTCTAAGAGGTTTCATTTCGTGGTTTGGTCTATCGCATAACATTGCTAGATCCACTCTAGCCTTAATATTGTCCTTTGTTTTATCAGGAATGTCCATGAGTGTTCCCTAAAGTGCCTCGGCAATATTTTTCTCAGTGTGCATTACATGAATGTTGTGTGGAAGGAGTAGGTCATCATAATTGTGGAGCTGAGTCAAGCTGGACTTATGAGTCCACATATGTTGCTCACCATATCCCACAAAACGAGATCCTTTGTCATCATTGGGCACGAGAGCATCTATCTGAGCATGAACCTCGGCACCAGTCCTCATTTGTGGTGCTTTCTCTGTCACTACGACACCTTTTGTAAAGTTCTTAATGTCATTTCTGAATGGATGGTTAGGAGAGAAGAATTGTCGATGTTTGTTGAACGATGAAAACTTGCCACCCTTCACAATCAAATGAACCTCGAGCCTCCTTGCATATTGGACATGGGTACTTCCGTGAACACACCGACACACCGAATATCCTATACACTAGGAAGTCATGTAGGGAGTAATGGTACCACACATGCATTTTGAAGTTTCTTTTCATAGCTCGCTCATATGTCCATACGCCTTGCACCCAAGCATCAATCAATTTATTGATCAGAGGCTCCATGAACACACCCATATTATTCCCAGGGTGCCCTAGAATTATCAACGATAAGAATACGTACTGGCTTTGGAAGCATACGCCGAGGGAAGATTCAAGGGGATAACGAACACGGGCAAACATGTGTATTGACACTTATTAATGTCTTAATTTTATTGTAAATTATTCTTGCATTATACATGAATATCTACTAGAATAGGGTTATTACAAATAATTTCCATGAGTTTTGGTGAATTGTATATTTTCCAGAGAATTTATCCAGAAAAGCTTTAAAGAGGGATTAGAGTGCATAATTATCACGAAACTTAACAGCGAAGGCAACCATCATTATCGGGATGTGGGCAGGATCTAGAAGACACCCGAAGCAACGGGACCGGCAGAGGAGACCAGGTGGGGCCGGCTGGCCCCACTATGGCACTGGGCGACGCCCCCCAGCTAGGGTTTGCCCCCCCTCTTCTAGAATCTTCCTCCACCACTTTTGAGGAGTAATCTCAGCCCTTGGTTAAGTCATTTTGATCCAACGATGCACATGCACCCCAGCGGGCTATAAGTAAAGGGCCAGACCCCCCTGAAGAGGACCAGATCAAGAGCTGAAGAGCCCGAAGCATTAGATAGATATCCAGTAGATCTAGGTCAGTAATCAAGAGAGAGATTAGGGAGATAGAGTAGAAGAATAGAGATTTGGAGGAGTCCCGACCTATCGGAGCTTCTTCGTAGCTGTATTCGTCTGGATTCGGCTCCCTCGCCCGAAGCTGCATTCTAAGGTACTTTGTATTCATCATTCTAATTCAAGTAAGAGTTGTTCTTATTTGTTCTTAGGTTTGCAACTCATATTGAGTGCTTTGATCTTGGTAGCTCCTAGGTTGAAGTAGTATCTCGTAGTATAGACATGGTGTCTAGGCTATGATTACTTATGAATATCCCCTGATTGGTCGGATAGTGGTAGTTCGTGAAGGTGACTTTATTGCTTCGTTGATTCCTCTATAGTCCACTTCCCATTGATAGATCGATAGGTGTATAGGTGCTTGATAGGAGAGAACTCTGATTTCTGCTCTTATTCAGGTTACTGTCCAGTTAGAACAATATTATTCAAAGCTTACCGGTTGTCAAACTAGATAGTCATTAGCTAACTCCTCATTCGTAATATTGGTTGTGCCATTAGATTAAGAACCATAGACTTAGTCATTATCACAACTGTTCCTTTGGATTCGATATTAAAACTGGGATAATCTAGTGAAGTGCTATATCGGTATTATATCTGTGTACTTGTGGATAGTCTGATAATAATAATTTAGGGTGCAGTTAATTTATAGCCTCTTTTGCTTTTTTTATGCTTGCCATCAAAGTGGATCCATGCCTCACCATCGGATGCATGTACCATCTTGTCAGGATTGTATCGTTTGTTATTTTTGTGACATGTCATCTGTTTAGCAGACTCCTCAGTCATGTAAAGTCGTTGGATCCTAGGTAAGAAGGGAAGATACCTCAGCTGAGTCATGGGGATCGCAAGCTGCCTCATCTGGCCTTCACTAGATTCTACCTCTAGGAACCTAGAGGACTTACACTTGGGATAGTACTTTGCGTCCACATGTTCTTTCCTAAATAGGACGCACCCCTTCGGACAAGCATCTATCTGGTCATATGGCATCTTTATCTTTATTAGTGCATAAAGTAGCTTCTATGAGTCTTACATATTCTTCGAAAAAATATGACCCTCCAGAAGTAGGCTGCCAACAACTGTCAGCTGACTATCAAAGGTGTCTCGACGCAAGCTATATTGGGACTTGTACGCCATCAAGTACATCGTCGAGGGCTAACACTGGTAGCTCCTCCAAGGCTGCCAATGTTATGTCATCTACTGGTAGCCACGGTGTGAGGCGTCTTGTGCGTCACCCACTGCCTAGTTCCACCCATCAAGTGGGCGAGGGGTCTTCATGCACACAATACAATGTGCAGCATGAGGTGGTCTACACCTTGCAATCCTCTCCTAGCCCATTGAGAGGAAAACCGTCGACACCTTCGCTCCCTTGCTATGGGTACCGGACCAAGCAAGAACACGCTACCTCCGGGTGCAGCTAGACAAGAAGAAAAGGAACTAGACGATGTGGACTTCAACGGACGTTCCTCAGTGGTGAAGATGATGTAAGTAATTAATACGCCTTCTCATGTTCATATGCACGCACATGTATGTTCTGCAATTATTAATTCACTCATTACTGTGCAGTTCTTCATCAGCCTTAATCCCCGTGACTTTCCACTGGTGCTAGAGAATATCGAGTCCCTTAATGATATCAACCTCAATGACATCGCCGATGCTGAACTCGGCCTGAAAGATCTTGAGAAGATGAAGCAACCTCGTCCTGATGTCAAGGACCAGGGAAGGCGGATCAGCCTCGTTCCCGAGGTAATTCAAGAAGGATTATCTCTTGTGATATTATTCAATCTTTTTTTAATATCATGATGATTGACTAGGCAATGAAGACAATGACCGCCTCCCACTTTCAAAGCGATTGAAGCTCCAGAAGGGAAAAGGCATGCTTGGACTATCGAAACCTCTGAAGGAACCAGCAAGTGTGACCTTGTCCTCAGAGGAACCTAAGGCGATGGGAGCTCGTGTCCTGATGGACAGTGCAGAAGCTCAAAGAGAAGACAAGTGCCTATGTCTCCGAACTCATCTCTAACACACATCGCAGTTTGTAGTTCTTTGTAGAGTAGAAGTGATCAAGCTGGACAACTTGTATCGATCATGTATGAGTACATATATAGAGTACATCTGGTGGCCTTTGGCCACGCCTGTGCATGCGTGAGCGGACGAGCGGCCTAAGCGGGAGCGTGGGCGCCATGGAGACTGGGCACGCATGTGCTACTGGAGCGCGCTCTGCGGATCTACGGGCATGGCGAGTGCGTGATGTGTGCGAGTAGTTGCGGACGCTGAAGATGCGGACAAGCTCTAGCCGTTGGTGAGCCTTGTCCGCTGACACCCCCCTGCAGTCTCGATGTTGGGTGCTACAACGATGGAGACGCTGTCCTGGAAGTCGAAGAACAGCGCCGAGGGTAGGCCCTTGGTGAAGACGTCAGCAACCTAGCGTGCACTAGGAACATGAGTGATGCGGAGCTCCTCGATGGTGACCTTCTCCCAATGAGATGTGTTTGATGCGCTGGTGATGAACGGGGTTCCGCCATGTGCACAGACGAGATGTTGTCGCTGTAGGCCACCGTCGCCTAGGGTACCTTGCTGAGATGTTCCCTGAGCAGATGCTGGATCCATGAGCACGCTGAAACAGCATTGGCGATGGCGCGGTACTCCGCCTCGGCACTCGAACGTGACACCGTGTTTTGTCACTTAGAAGACCATTAGACGAGCGGGTTGCCGAAGAAGACGCAGAACCCGGACGTGGAACGCCGGGTGTTCGGACAGCCGGCCCATTCGCATCTGAGTAGGCCGTGAGCATCGGTGTTGGGGCAGAGCGAAGCTAAACACCGAGCATCGTCATGCCCTTGATGTACCGGAGGATGCGTTTTAGCATCATCTGGTGCACATCTCATGGCACGTGCATGTGGAGGCAGACTTGTTGCACGGCATAGGCGATGTCAGGGCGAGTAATCGTCGTATCGCAGCGGTCGCCGTCGATGCTTCGGTAGGTGGTGACGTCGTCAATCAGCTTGCCATCGGCTGAGGAGGGCTTCGGCTTGGCGTCTACAGGCGTGGCAACTGGTTGCAATTGGCCATGCCTGCACGCTCAAGCTGCTCGGTAGGATATAAGGACTGCGAGAGGAAGAAGCCTGCCGGAGATGCCGACAGGATCATGTCATCAACGTACAGGAGATATGCCATGGCGCCGCTCCGGTGGTAGACGAATAGGGAGGTGTCTGCCTTGGACTGGACAAAGCCTAGATTTGTGACATGATTGACGAAATGATCAAACCATGCTCACGGTGCTTGACGCAGGCCATATAGGGACCGCAACAGGAGGCAGACATCATTCGACCGATGTGGATTGACGAAGCCGATAGGCTGTTGGCTGTACACATGTTCCTGCAGATTGCCATGAAGAAAAGCATTGGAGACATCATGCTGGTGAGCTGGCCAGTTGTTGGTTGCCACAAGCGTCAGAACGGTGCGCATGGTCATCGGCTTGACCACGAGCGAGAACATCTCACCGAAATCGATGCCCGGTCGCTAATTGAACCCACGAATGGCCCACCGTGCTTTGTAGCGCTCGAGGGTGCCGTCGGGATTCATCTTGTGCTTGAAGACCCACTTGCCGGTGATGATGCGTGCACTGGTGGGGCGTGGAATGGCGTCCACGTCTTGTTTGCACACCAAGGCATCAAATTCCTTTTTCATGGTAGCATACCAGTGGGGATCCTTGACGGCGAAGCGGACACTCCGTGGAAGAGACGAGACCGCCTCCGTGGCTTCCATGGCGTACTTGGGGTTTAGTTTGTAGATCCCAGTACGTGCACGAGTGACCATCGGGTGCGGTTGAGGATCAGCGCCAGTCGACGTTGCGGGAGGTGAGTCAGGTGCTGGAGCAGACGGCGAGGAGCTGCGTGACATGGTGCTCATTGTTGAAGACGTCGAGGTGCCCGACACGATCGGAGTTGTAGTGGATGGAGTCGAGGGCGGTGACGTGGCGACGATCTGCCTACGATGGGCAGGTTGGCGTGGTGTATGGATCACCGAGTGGGACGGGGACGGTGCTGATGTCAATCGGCGACGCGCGTCGCGGCCAGCCCCGGTGGCTTGCAGTAGTGGAGGTAGATTGACGTCGACGTTGGGGGTCGGTGCAGCAGCTGGTGCCATGGCACGAAAGGGGAACACCGCCTCATCAAACAGGACATGCCGCGAGGTGATGATGTGACCCGAGGAGGCATCATAGGAGCGGTAGCCACAGTGATACACCGGATAGCCGATAAAGATGCACTTGGTCGACCGTGCGGCGAGTTTGTGGCTCGCCGTGGCGATCGTGTTGGGGAAGCACCGGCAGCCGAAGACACGACGCTCGGTGTAGGTTGGCGCCATGTCGAAGAGCAGTTGGAACAGCGTCGTGGATGCCGTGGCGCGGCACGGTTGGCGGTTGATCAAGTATGTCACCGTGGCGAGCGCTTCAGCCTAGAACGCTAGGGGAGCTGCACTATGAATCAGCAATGTACGCAGACAATCATTAATGGTTCGAAGAACACGCTCGGCTTTCCCGTTCTGCTGTGATTTGTAAGGGCACGAGAGGCGAAGCTGAGTGCCGAGAGGGGACAGGAGAAGACGCATGGCGGTGTTGTCATACTCACAACCATTGTCAGTCTGGAAGGCGAGGATCGGCAATCAAAATTGGGTGTGAATATAAGCGATGAATGAGCGAATAGTGGGGAGGACATCAGATTTATTTCACAGTGGAATGGTCCAGAGGTAGTAGGTGTAATCATCAAGAAACACAACATAATATTTGTAGCCTAAGTGACTAAACACAGGTGAGGTCCAAACATCTGAATGAACTAATTGAAAGGGAAAATAAGTGCGGGATGTAGAATCATGAAACGGAAGTCGAGAATGTTTGCCCAGCCAGCAAGAGGAACATGAATGTTCATCAAATTTATTACAATGAAAAGAAAAATGTTGTAGAACTTGAGTAGTAACTGGGGAGTCCTGGATGGCCAAGTCGTTGTCGCCATAGGGACGCTGCTGATAAGGTGTGGAGAGCTTGATGGTGTGGAAGGCGAAGTGGGTAGAGATCACCATGGCTATCACATCGGAGCATCTCCGCCCTGGTATGAAGATCCTTGATGGAAAAACCAGAAGGGTCAAACTCGATAGATACATTGTTATCACGAGTTAAACGCTGAATAGAAATCAAGTTCTTAATGAGAGAGGGAGAAACAAGAACATCATCGAGACGAAGAGGTGTAGTGGCAGTAGGGATGACTATGTGTGCTTAGCGTGTGGCAGGCATGCGAGCACCATTCCCTACTGTGACGATAGAAGAGGATGAACGGAGGGAGCCTAGAGGAAAGTTACTAGGAGAGGACGACATGTGGGACGTCGCACCGGTGTCGAAGTACCACTCGGAGGCACAGGGCGGTTGTTGTGCGGCATCGGACGACGGCAGGGCCGCATAGAGTGTGTTGGGGTTGAAGACGTTGGAGGGGCTGGATGCGGCCGTCATGGCCTGCTGTGGCTGGAATGGCAGCCGAGGACCTAGGACGTCGGCGCCAGGAGCACGGAAAGGCATAGACCATGCCTACACCATGCCTTGCCATGGGTAGTAACCCACGGCCCACAACACAGGCGAGGCGTTGGAGGAGTTGGCGTTGTTGTTGGGACAGGAGCCACTCCACCCGTGTTCCGGCCGCCGCCGTTCCCGCGACAACGATCGTAACGGTTGTTGGAGCGGTTGCCATCGCCGTTGCCGTTCCTGGAGTTGCCTGGTCCAGATCGGGTGTTGTTGGAGCGTGGGGTAGAAGATCCAGACGAGGCATCTTTGGTGCCAGAGGAGGAGCCGCCATTGGTGGCGCCATGAGACGCGGTCAGTGCCTGACCGGCCTCAACGGTGGCGTCGTGTTGGAAGCTGAGTTCCTCAAGAATGAGGAAGGAGCGGGCACTCTAGAAGGTGTGCGGCGGTGACTTCGATGTGATCACCGGCTTGACGTAGCGGAATTTGGGGTTGAGGCCATGGAGAAGATTGAGGACTTGGCTCGGCTCGGAGATGGGGTGGCCGATGTTGCGCAGTTGATCAGCGATCCGCTTGAGCTTGGTGCATTAGTCATTGACAGATATGTCGCCTTGCACCAGGGAGTGCAGCTCGGCTTCCAGGTACACCGTGCGTTGCATCTCATTGCCCTGGAAGAGGCCCTCCACAGCATGCCAGAGGGTGAAGGCGTCGTGGCGCTCACGACGAATGATGTCGAAGACGCCTTTGGACATGGTGGCGAGTATCCAGTTGATGACGCAGGAGTCCACCATGCGCCACTCGCCATCGAGCTCGTCGTCGGGGGGTCGTCGAGCGGACGTGGCTCTTGATGCCTAACTTGCCGAGGGTGGAGTCGAAGAAGTGATGCCACTGGCCGAAGTTGCCCTCATCCATGTCGAGGATGACTGGGACGTGGTGGCAGATGGAGAGGCCCTGAATCTGCGAGGCAGAGGCGGGCACGGCGTCGAAGCCATCGTCGGAGGACTCGGAGTGGACAGAGAAGGGAGCCATGGGAACAGAAGGGGAGGCAAAAGTATTTTGGAGGTCGAAGAAGAGGCTGATACCATGTAGAGTAGAAGTGATCAACTGGACAACTTGTATTGATCATGTATGAGTACATATATAGAGTACATCCGGTGGCCTTTGGCCACACCTGTGCATGCGTGAGCGGACGAGCGGCCTAAGCGGGAGCATGGGCACCGTGGAGACCGGGCACGCATGCGCTGCTGGAGCGCGCTCTTCGGATCTACGGGAGCGGCGAGTGCGTGACGTGTGCGAGTAGTTGCGGACGCTGAAGACGCGGACAAGTTCTAGCCGTTGGCGAGCCTTGTCCGCTGACAGTTGCTTTAGGCGAGCTCACCTCACCCAGCCTTGTTCTTCTGGTAGGGACTTCCGAAGAGGAGCGTTACTCAGACATTGTTGTCCATGATGTAGGTCGCTTCCAACGTTTGTTAAAGGAGAACTCATCTGACCATGCTGAAATCATGAAGCGAGTCAAGTTCTTTGCAATAGAGTGGCCAATGTTGTTCGTGCTGCCTTAGCCGGCTCATCTGGACCAGCTGATATCACGCCTACAGGTTGGCTAAGCGCTTGGAAGGTGGGTTGTCCTTTGAGAAGGCGGCCCCAGGCAAGGATGAGGATGAGGTCTGTGCCATCCTGCAACGCTTGGAGGCCGTCTGCTCTGAGGTATCTACCGACATCAAGGCTTTCAATGGCAGCCGAGGTGGATTACAGGGACGTCACCGCTGCACTTAGGGTGAAGTACGCCTCGAGGGTCGCTGAGCTTGAACAACAGGCGAAGGAAGCAAAGAGGCATTGGCAGGAGCTCCTTTGTCTTGAAGATGCAGCCTCAGAAAACTTGATCAACTTTGATAAAGATGTCGTGTCATAGTTTGGCAACGTCGGCCAGCTGACAAAGCACCATGATGACGTGAAAGGCTACCTGCAGCACATCGAAGAGGAAAAGAAGCTTGCTCAGGCAGGGGTGCCGTCCGACGTCGCTACCATCTTGGCACATTCCACCGAGCCTCGTGCTGGGCCATCTGCATGATGGAGTGAGATTTGAGAGTAATAAGTGTTGGGTCATGCAACACTAGTACACAAAGCATTTGTACAGGCGGTTTTAGAGGCCTCGCCATCGGGCGTTTTTGGCTGCCGCCGCGTAAGTGCAAAGGCCGAAAAATGTTGCATTTTCACCGGGCGGTTGCTTGAAACCGCCTGTGGAAATCCATTTTCACAGGCGGTTCCATAAGTAACCGCCCGGTGAAAATGGCATTTCCACCGGCGATTCACTTAAGGAACCGCCCGGTGAAAATGGCGTTTTCACCGGGCGGTTTTATTAGGTGAACCGCCCGGTGGTATTGTTTTCCCCGCCAAAATTCATTTGAATTTTCATTTTTTTTGAATTGGCGCCCTCTCTGTCGTCCTCCCTCCCTCATCTCTGTCCCTCCTCTTCCCCCCTCCCTCCCTCCTCTCTCCCCCCTCATCTTCCTCCCTTCTCCCCTCATCTTTCTCTCTTACTTTGATCAATACAAAGGCTATTTAATTATGACAAATACATCAAGAAAAAAGTAATTATACCATACAATAATTATATACATATATACATCATTAACAATTTAATTACATCATACATTATTTACATCAAAATTGTTTTGTGGCCACCATGTGATAATAAAATTTACATTGGAGAGTAATCTAATAATCATTTAGACTTAAATTCGGGCGCTAATTTCCCTTAGTGCTCGAACTCCGGCCTCGCTAAAGGCGCCTTCCGGGTGGTGATATTTTCCCTCTGTAGGAATAATTTCTCTCATGATAAATGAGCGAGATCCTCAATTATTCGTGCACAGTGTGGGTCGTCGAAGTTCTCGGACTCCGCTTCTTGATACGCCTGAAAAGGAAGTTTGTAAGCATTATATATATTTCTATGTGTCTAAGTAAATTTGCATTTTAACGATATAAATACAAATGTTACTATTAGTGGTACCTTATTAGGGTTCCCGACGTATCGTCCGGCCGTTCTCATGAACTTCGCACGTGTAGAATCCACAAAGGCAAATAACCGATTGGTTGCTTGTGGCGCTACATAAATTGCATAGAGTTATTTACTTACATCTTATATATGTAACATGCATGATTTTGATTCATAAATTTACGTCACCGGCCATTTGTGAAAAACTCTTATTTCCTCCCCCCCATGGACTGATCAAACACTCCACCTCTTAGTTTATAGAATCTCCAACATCTATGATCTCAAAAAGAATCGGTTAGCGGCAATCTTAAACTCTCATCGATTAAAAGATGCATGCTACATCTTGTCGGCTTACCGTTCTATGACGCTTTGGAATTTTGCATATCTTTGAGGTGGGTAGTCGGGCGGAGTCAAAGACCAGCACCCTTCCGTCCCTAGGATAAATGAAGAAGCATATCCGATGTGGTCGCTGCGCGATCGATCGAAACCGAGTTGTTATGCATTTATATAAACCGATACTTAAGGCGATGTATGTATATGAATCCATACTTACCTAAAGTTATAAGGGGCAACTACGCATTCCCCTGTGTTTATCTTTGGAGCAATGCATTGCCTATGTAGGTGGCGTATCTAGTCTCATGATCCTTCTCCGGATCTTTTTCTCCTTTCTTTGTCTTTCTTTGATAACTCCTTCAATTTGTCGTTGTCATCACCAATTAGGAAGGTGTGCTCATTCTCGCATATTTTTTTTTAGGGCTTAGGTACCCAATCCGTTTGAATTCATTTTTGTTTGGTCCGGGACCGTACACGAACTTCGTCTTGATCATATTGCATTCTGCAAGGCACAAGATAGAAGTCAATAATAATAAACGAAAGTTCATGTTAGTACGAGAGGTACACTTACAATGCAAATAGCGTGGCGAGCTGAACGTCGAGCCGCTTAAGGTTCATCATCAACCGGATGTCCTCAAAAGTAATGAAAGCCGTGTCTCGTTCACTTATGAAAAGCAAATGGTGGTATGTTTACTTGGATTGCGTCGATCCCGACTCGAGCCGCTTCGCATGTACCAGTCATGAAGTCTTTTTATTCCAAAGCGGGAGCTTTTGGAGTCGTTCCCAACTCGGTAGAGGCCTGCCGGTACATATTTATCGGGGGACATTTTGATAGTCATCCCATGTTGGCCTCACTATCTTTAGAGCTCGGATCTTTGCTTCTTCTCTTGCCTTCTCTTGCTCGGCTAAGTCCACGGTAGTTGACTTCCGAGAAAGCGCAATCCCTTCCAAAAATTTGGCGGTGCCGGTTGTTTTCCTCTTCGGCTCAAATGGGGAAACCAATTTGGGAACAGAAAAAATTTCCTCTTCTTGGTGGATTTTTCTTGGGTCTTCTTTGGTAGCGGCGGTGGTGTCCAAGGCGATGCTTCCATGTCTTGAGGTGGTGGGGGCGAAGCAGGGCTCACGGGCCCGGGTGTACTTGTTTGTGGTGGAGATCCCGGCTTTGGTTTCAATGTTGACGGTGGGGTTCTTGAAAGATCGGCGGCAGGTGGTGATGGTGGGTTTGGATCCTGTTGACGGTCGAGATCAGTGCTTGACTCCTGAGTTTTCGGCGGGGCTTACGTGGAAGGTGGTGGGCTGCGTCAATCGGACATCTCTTCGAGGCCACAGGATGAAATTCTTAATGGCTTTGTCCGAGTGTCTCAATACCCTCGGGACCAGAAATTTCTAGCATGTCATCCTCGTAGCCCGGACGACCGTCACCACTTCTGTTCCGCAGTACTCTTACGGTATAGGATCACCGTGGTAGTCACATCCGGGGATCGCAAAGCTGTGGCTACCTCCCTTGTGCGTTGATGCTTCATACCATATCGTATGAGCATTTTGCAAGGTGTCGGCCCATTGATGTCATCCACGGGGGGTAGCGGTGTGTGTTTCCCATAGACCCCACACTACTTGGAAAAGGAGCGAGATTGAGCGGGCATGCCATAACTCATCTCCCCGAGCTCCGGGCAAGGGTTGTCTTTAGAACGAGCTGCATCTGTGGGCCTTGTGTGCTCATCTGGCCGAGCAGACACCTTGCACTAGCTAACTTCTCGCACCGGTAGTGGATCGGGATTTGTTAGAAAGTCGACATCATGTTTTTGAACTGTTCCTTAGCCTTTTCCTCAAAAAAAATGCTACATGTCTTCCTTATATTGATCGCGTTTCTTATACATGCCCACCCACTCCTCACCAAATCCTTCTTTCCATCCCATCTTCGAGGAGAGATGCCTCGTACCACGGCCGGATGCTCGGGGTTGCCCAGTCCAATACTCGGGATGTCTCTCTCCCTTCGTGGCTTGAGTTTTCCTTGTTTGACCTCCACTTTGCTAGCTCCAACATCTTATCACCGGGGGCGTGATGTCTAAGGGGCAGATTCACACCGGTAGCGGTTTGTCTTGTTCCTCTACCTCTCGAGCCAATTTGCCGACCTCTCGCCAACTTTCTCCTCGATAGCACCGTAAGCCCTTGTTTCTTTAGCTCCTCCTCCTCCGCCCGCCATTTCAGAATTTGTTTCTTGTAACCACCGGTGCCAAGGTGATGGTGGTATTTGTTCTTCCTTGCTAGTCTTTGAAGCGGCTTCACTCTTGGCTTTGGCGGTGGGTCGTTCTTCTGCGCCTTGAATATCTCCCACTAACGCTTGTGTGATCTTATACTTGCTCGTTGGGTCGTACCCATGCTTGAGAAACTTGGTATTCATCTCGGATCGCCCGATTCGGAATGATGTTGCAATGCGCTTGAAAAAATCTTGCATAGCCGGTTTCTCCGTCCCAAGTAGGGTACACAAACCTTTCTATAAACTTCTTCCATAGATCATTCCTTTTATTTTCATCCACATCCTTCCACCTAGTGATTGTGATGTCCAATTTATCCCCGACCCGACCAACCAATTGCATTCCTTATCTTGGCCGCCACCTCATCGGGCACTAGAGGCTCTCCTTTTAGGCCGATGCTAGGAACTATATATGTCTTCTCACGGCCACTTGTTTGTTCCTCGGTCACCACGTTTCCGGTCACTCTGTTTCCTTTTTCTTGATTTGGAGGTGGTTGTCTCGGTCGTTTTACGGTGCTTCGTCTTGAGACACGTCTTCTTCTTCTTCGCGAGAAGTTCCCGCATTTGAGACATAACCTCCTGGCCGAAAAGAATTGAAGAGTGTAAGGATCATTATGACTATAATACTATGAAGGGAAGTGTTGGTTTTCATATTATGAGTATACCTCATCATACGGATCATAATCCGGTCAACACTTTTTTCGCGTTGCCTATCTATGCTAGGGCATGGATCACTTAAATGCGCCGTCATCTTCCTCTTCTTCCAACATGTCACCATGGAAATCTTCTTCTTGTCCTTCTTCCGCTAGGGGGTGACTCTGCCTGCCGCTCTTCTTCTTCCAGAGGATTTATAGTTCTATGCATGGCAATAACTATGTTAGTTACTTTGATAGGGTTCGACGTTATAAAAAGGGCAAGACTTCTTAATGCCGTGAGACTCACCGTGCCTCCGGGGGTGTGTGAGTCTTAGTGGGTGACTCTGCACGCTGCTCTTCTGTCTGATGGTCTTTAGATGTTGGAGACGTCATCTTCTCGATAACTTCAGATTAAATAAGTCATTAATATATAGGCATTAAGTAAATACCACTAAGTCATAAACACTATAACACTAAGTCAATAGGAAATTACACTAAGTCAATAACACTAGGCCATTAACATGCTTCTCACTAAGTCATTAACATATAGTCATTAAGTAAATACCACTAAGTCATAAACACTATAACACTAAGTCATTAGGAAATTACACTAAGTCAATAACACTAGGCCATTAACATGCTTCTCACCAAGTCATCAACATATAGTCATTAAGTAAATACCACTAAGTCATTACCTTAGGTCATTAATTACTATTTGTTAATGGTCTTACTTAATACACTAGGTCTTTAGCAATAACTCATTAGGAAATAACACTAAGTCATGGCAGTCAATAACACTAAGTAAATAACACTAAGTCAAGTCATTAGAAGATAAGTACCTGTGATAAAGCGTGTAGGATTCACTGAATGTAGGGCGGCAGGGAACGATGAGAAGACGGTGGCAAGAACAATCGCTCGAGGGGTATAGTGACGGTGACTATCAATTAATAGAACATAAGAGAGAGGATATTAGGGTTCAAGCAACCATGAGCGAGGATATAATCACAACACATATTTACACATGTCACTAATACAATTCTTTTTTTGAAACAATTAATAAGTTGATACAATAACATTTACAATTAATATTTGGAGTAATTAATATTTCATAACATTTACAACTAATATAATTAAAGTGATATATAATATTACTATTTTACTCTTTTTTACTACAATATTACATAAAAGTTTTCTACTAATTAAAATGTTATAGAGTAGCTATTTATTATTTACTAATATAATTAAAAAAAAATGCAAAAAAAAAAACCTTCTTTGGGCCCATTATAGGGCCCAACGGTGGCCACATGGCACATGCAAATGAAAAAAAAAAAAAAACTAAGCGCCCCAATCGGGCCAATCGGGCCCAAGCCCCAAAAGCCTTGCTGCCGTTGCCCCGCCTAGAACGCGTCTTGCCCGCCACCGCCGTTGCCCCGCTGCTTCCCGCGCCCGTTGCCCCGCTGCGCTGCTCCACCGCCGTTGCCCCCTTGGCTGCTCCGCCACCGCCTCTGGAAAGCCCTAGGGCTACTTAGCTGCTGCGTCGGTGCGCCGTCGCCCCTTGCTGCGGCCGCGGCCCCGTAGCGTAGCCGCCGCTTCGCCACCATGCCCCCCTGAGGCAGCCCCTACCGCTATCCAGTCGCCCCGGCCCCGCCGGGAAGAGATAGAGGCACCGGAAGAGACTCCGGTGGATGGCGGCGACGAAAAAATCTCCGGCGGTTGCGGTACTCACCGGCGGCATTGATGGCGCGAGGCGGAGACGGCGTTCTAAGTGTAGACGAAGTCGGCGCGTTGTCCAATGGGCCGCCCGCGGAGGGGCGGTGGTGGTGTCAAGAGATGGCGGCGGGAATGGGAGCCGCGGTGGTCGGAGTTGCGCCGGCGAGAAATTGGGCAACTGCGGCCCCAGGCTTGTGTTCGCGCCCACCGGATTGAAATTTTCTAAGTCCCGAGCGCTGTGTATATATAGAAACGCATTAGCACAAAGGTTGACATAGGCCACCGCTCAGAAATCATTTTCACGAGGCGGTGGGCTATATCAACCGCCCGGTGAAAACAATTTTGCACAAAGGCGATTGACATAGACAACCGCCCGGTGTAAATCGATTTTCAATCGGCGGTTGTCTATGTCAACCGCCTCGAAATATTTTTATTATTTATTTTTGTCCTATTGTTTTATCCTTGTAGTGTATTTCTTTTTAGTATATTTCTTTTAGGTATATTTCTTTTAGGATATTTTGTGCTTGTAGTGTATTTTTTTGTAGGCTATTTATTTTACTTAATTCCTTTTAGGTTATTTTTTTTATTATTCCTTTTAGGTTATTTCTTTTAAGTTAATTCTTTTTAGGTTATTTCTTGTAGTTACTTCTTTTTAGTATATTTCTTTTAGGTATATTTCTTTTAGGTTATTTTTTATAGGTTACTATTCTTGTAGATATTTATGTAAGGTAAATACCAAGAGAGTAGAACGAAAAAGGACTTAAAGAAGTAGAAAGAAAAGAACTTAAAGAAGTACAATGAAAAGGACTAAAAAATATAAAAAGAAAAGGACTTAAAGAGATAGAAAGAAAAGGACTTAAATAAGTTGAAGAGCAATACCAAGCGAGACTAATCAACGAGTACAAATTACAAGCGACAAATTGTTACACATGACATTGACCGATATTTAACTAATATAAACTATCTAGGTAGCCGTTGATCGTTACGCCTTCTCTATCGTGGCGCACCCATGGCAATGAATTTTTTGGGGATGGTACGCTCAACATTCTTTATCTTCAAAGGATGATCTTCAAAGAGAGACATGTGCCCAAAATGGTTGAAGTCATCTAGGTCAATTACACGATCAACTCCTAAACCTTGTTGCTTTCCCGGAAGAACTATATGCTTGGTCTTGTCGCTACTTTTCTTCTCTTCCTTAGAAAGGATCTGTTCGGCATAGAAGACACATGCGGCACGGATGGCAAGGATCCGGGGATCATCCTTGTAGCATACTTTACTTAGATCAATAACTCTCGGGCCATAATTGTTCAACGTGACATGTTTGTCATCAACCCATTGGCATCGAAACACGGGCGTCTTAAATGAATCATAGTCTAGTTCCCATATCTCCTCAATGAAGCCATAGTATGTAGCGTTTTCATTTGAATCATCTATGGCCTCGCAAGCGAACACCACCATTTTTTGCGTCATGCTCTTTTGTCCCTACAAGTGGTACAAAACGTGAAGCCACCGATGTCATAGGTTTGCCATGATGTTACTGCCGAGATGGTCCAGTTGCCAACCTCTTGATTGTTTGTTGCTCAATTGTTTCTCCATTTGGAATGTTACGCTCTATTAGCCATGAAGTGAATCGGCGCTTGTGTTCCTTTGATAGCCATTCCTCTGTTTGCCCAGGGGTTTTGATCGCTTAGCTCTTCTAGGTGTTGTGTGATCGGAGGCTCCATTATCGAGAGCGATGCATGATGCTATGATGCGCTTCGAGGACTACATTATAGTCTAATGGGATGAATGATTTCGGCCCATCCTCCCACACCCATGTAGTCCGCCCTCATGTCGGGACGGAGGCAAACCTATTGCAATCTGGTCTTTTAGGAAATTATTGCGGAATGGACCTCCGTAATCAATGGCCTCTTCGGTAGTGTATCCCTCTATCATGGAGGCCTCGGGACGAGCATGAGTGGATACGTACTCATTCGAGTATTGACATGAAACGTTCATACGTCCACATCTCATGCGGTACATGGGACCCAAAGCTTGTATTTGTGGCACCAAATGCACGACAAAGGTGTACCATTATATCAAAGAAAGATGGTGGGAAACACATCTCAAGCTGTGACACTTTGTCTCAACCGCGAATTCTGAAGAGACTCCAACCGCTCTCGGTCAATTATCTTACGAGTTATCTCATTAAAAAGTAGCATAACCGTGTGATTGCCATCTTTAAGAACACGGGGCTTATTGCCCCGATGGCAATAGGGAGAAAGGTTGTCAACATCATATGACAATCATGTGAGTTATAGTTGGTTATTGTAAGATCCTTCATTGACACAATGCTTTTAATGTTAGAGCAAAATCCAGTTGGAACTTTCAATTTCTTCAACCAAACACACATCGCATGTTTCTCATCCGTAGTGAGGTTGTAGCTTGTTTGCCGGGAGGTGGTACTTTCCATTATCTAGCAACACCGGATGAAGTTCTGGTTTTATCTTCAAATTGACCAGTCCCGGCGTGAACTCAGTCCTTCCTTTGTCTTACCCTTTATATCTAGCAACGTACCATTTATGCTTTCAAACACATTCTTACGAATGTGCATACCATCCACCGCGTGCTTCGTATGTCAAGCTCTTTCCAATATGGCAAATACTTGAAGAAAATTGACATCTTCTTAAATGTAGCTCCGGGAGTTGGCTTCACAACCTTTCTTGCTTTTCCATCTTTTGTCTTCTTGCCAAATACAAACTTGATGTTCTTAACTATCTCATACACTCTTTGACCTTTACTATTACCCGATGGAGCGGTGGACCTTGTTTCGTCGTGATGGTCGAAGTATCTATCCATCTTTAAATGCGGGTACCTATGTCCTCTCGATAAGAAACGCCTGTGTCTCATGTATACTATCTTGTTGGAGGCACTAAGGGACACATAAAAAAAGTTTCATCCAAGCATACTACACAACCGACCTTACCCTTGAACTGTCCCCGACAATACAAAGAGACACAGGTAATCGTTGATCGTAACAAAAATAATTGCTCTTAGTGTGAATGACTCTTTCCCGGTATTCGTCCAACATGGCGACACCTGTATCCCACAATATTCTCATTTTCTCCATTAATGGCTCCAAGAATACATCTATATCAACACCAGGGTTGTGTGGGTCCGAAATAAGAATGGTCGACAAAAGGTATTTGCGCTTTCCGCAACAAGTATGGAGGGAGGTTGTAGATAGTGAGGAGCACCGGCCATGTACTATGCGTCTTTGCTCTTTTCGGGCGAAGGGATTCATTCCGTCGGTGCATAGTCTTGAACCAGAACATTTCTTGTCTCCTTAGCAAACTCGGGTGGTCAGCATTGAATTTTTGCCATTGCTTCCCATCGGCGGATGTCGAAGCTTTCCATCTACTTTGTGCTTCTCGGAAGCATACCAGTCATAAGCTCTGCATCCTCGGGGTTTGCAAACAAACACCGCATGACGATCAACTACCGGAAGATACCACATCACTAAAGCCGGAACCCTTCTCTTGGCATAATAGTCTTCTTCTTCATTTTCTTTGTTGGAAATTTTTGAACTCTGTTGGGTCTTCTTTCTCTTCTTCCCTTTGGAAATGGAAGTTGCATTCTCCTCTTGTAGATAGTCTTTTTTAGTCTTGTACCGACTTGCACTACAATTTGGACAGTTATCCAAGTCTTTGTAATCACCTCGATATAAGATACGGTGGTTTTACTCGCAAGCGTGGATCTTCGGACACCCATAGTAAAAGCTGCCGATTATCTTCTTTGCATAGTAAGTGTTAGCGAGGCACTTTATTCTCCTTTGGAAGCATATCTCTAAGAGTACTCAACAATGCATCGAAGCTGGTATCGGACCATCCGTACCTAGCCTTCAACATCAACAACTTAAGCACGACCGTAATGTCGTGAACTCTTTGGTGCAACCCTTACTCTCATCGTATAAGGGCTCTGCTGCTGCCTACTCTAAGGCCTTCATCCCTTTCATGAAAAATATTGATGGATCCGTATGACGATGCAATAGTGCAACCATCAATTCTGCGTCTTCATCCTCCACCGAAGTTACGTTGGCGTCGGATCCTCCAACATTTGCATCATCATCATCGTGAACATCGGGCACAACATGTTCACTCTCTTGTGGACAATGGTGTTACGTCTCATGTCCGAACCGATATACATCGTCAACAAGCATATACGGGCCATTGCCACCGAGACTCCACGGGGTCTTGACTACATACATTGCGAGCTTCCCTCCCCATGCTTTGTCCAAATCAAGTAATCATTCATAAATCCTCGACGCACCACATGAGCCATGATTGGACTTGTGTCTTAAAAAACAACAAGATTTCTGCGATGCTGCATAAGGACAACATATGTGCTTAAATGCGTGTTCTCAATGCATGATTTTTATCTGCATCGATAAACCTACGGACCTCAAGTAGGTAGGATGGATCTACTCTGTCTAAGTTATACATCCAAAATGCTCATCCATTGTCACCTGTTATAGAGTTTAATATATTTAAATAATATAATCACTAAAAAGGAGACATTAATGTTACGTGATAATTAATAACAAACCTTAAAGATGATCAAGAAACTCCTTTAATGGATTATAGATGAAAAGAACTCCTCGCTTGTATATTTCTCAAATAACATACGTCTGGGCTACATATAGTTAAAACAACTAGTTAAATAAATACGCCTCTCAATAATAAATAAAGCAATAGTACATATTTCAAGCATCATTTTATTAGATGAAATCCTAAAAACAAAAGGAAGACTAACCACTGCTTAATTTAACAAGACATAACTTAATAATTAAAGAGAAAATAATTTTTAATCATCAATATGACAAATAAACTAGTAACTAAAAAAACACTAGATACAACTAAATGAACTAAACATAATAAATTAAAGCATCATTTTATTATATGAAATCCTAAAAAATAAAGGAGGACTACTTAATGAAACCCAAATGCTTTTGCTTAATTTAATAAAACAAAACTTAACAATTAAAGAGATACTAATTTTCAAGCATCAATATGACAAATAAACTAGTAATTAAAAAAAAACTAAACACAACTAAATGAACTAAATATAGTAAATTAAACCCTAATGAAAGCAGCACTACTACTTGATTTAAAAAAACTTAACTACATATTATATTAAACAAAACATAAGTACATAATTAAGCAAACACTAATTGCAAGCATCAATATAACACTTTAACTAATAATTAAATAAGAGTAACTAAAATTTAATGAAACAATAATTAAAAATCACCACTAAAAAACATCACTAATTGCTAATTAAACTAAATATAACTAAATATTAAAATAAAAGGAAAACCCTAGAAAAATAGTGACTAGAATTATGGAGAAAAAAAAAAAAACTAGCTACCCTTCTCTCTCTCACATGAGGTGAAACCCTAGATCTCAAATGTGGGTGGGATTGAGCAAGAATGGGGGAAATGAGGCAAGAAACACATAAACTAACCTTTTTTTAGTCACCTCCTCAGAAGAAATCAAGAGCAAAACCTCCCCCTTGTATTTAGTGAAATCTGGACCTCCAAAGCTCTTCCATGGAAGAACTTGTCGAGCTACAGATTCTGTTGGCTGTGGTGGGGGAGGAAGAAGGGGGTATATATAGGAGAGGATCATCACAAAGCGGTTAACTTAAGGAAACCGCCTTGTGGCTCTTTTCATTTTCACCGGCGGTTGACATAAGGGAACCGCCCGGTGAAAATGTTCATTAGCACTGGCGGTTCCTTAAGTCAACCGCCAGGTGTAAATGAAACTATTTACACCGGCGGTTCTCTTAAGGAACCGCCCGTGCTATCCCTTTTCCACCGGCGGTTCTAAAGCTGGGGGTCCGCTTGTCGATTTCCAGTGGCGTCTCTAAGCCAAAACCGCCAGTGAAAATAAATCCCTACCATCAAGACAAATGCTTTGTGTACTAGTGCAACATCGGTGGCCATAGGTTTGCTTTTAGTCTATCAGTTTATTTAGGATCAGTCAAGTCTGAGTAGTTTCTTTTATTCAATCATTTTTTAGATGCCAAGGAGTCATATCGGGGCACTATTTATGCATGGTGCGCTCTCAGTTAGGAGAAACATTTGCTAGCTTGTAATAATGGAGTTTGATCATCCGAATGAAGTTTGTTTCCTGGTCATGTTTCATTCATTTTTTCCTTGCTCACTGGATATGTAAGCTTGTATGTCTCGCTTAATCATTAGCATGCATGGCTGCCTTTTTTTCATTACTGCCAGGGTTGATTGCTGTGGCGGCGCAAGCTGGACTCCTGCTGTCGATTGAACGCCTCTTCTAGCATTCATTGTTTAGTTGCACTGTCCTAGCACACATGTATTTGTAGATATCTAGTATAGCCTCTTGTACCTACTCAAGTGTATGTAGAGAGAGGAAGGGAAAGAAAAAATAAAATATTATGGTGATGACGTGAATATTGACGCCACCAAGAACCATATCCATAGTGATGAGCCATGTGTTAAGCTTTTGCCGGGGTCATGTTACGACATTTACGAACAAAAGATATTTGAGTTGGTGTAAACGAGTGATTAACAGCCATGCACATCACCCATCAATATTTTTTGTGCCAGGGCCATGTTATGGCATTAGCCGGCTGAAGGTAATAAGTGTCATCATACTTGATAACATGTGTGTATGGTTTCTGTTGGGGTCGTTGCAATGACATTGGCCAATAGTAAACTTTTCAATCCTTCTTACAGCATAGCGAAAAGAACATGCTATTCATCAAAGGAGTTCTTTTTTCTTGATCTAGTGGTGACCGCTCAGAGACGCAGTACTAGACGACTGATCGAAGGGTTCCACAGCTCGATACTAGCCATACTGGCACATCGCACTGCTCCCATGAACGCGAAGTGAAAACCATGCAGTGCCTTTGGTAAAGAGAGCTACTCAAACCAGTGCAGGCTGCAAGAGTGCGCTGCACCATAACATGGGACGACATGATGTCCGTGTATGTAGTATTAGACAGAAATCTTGTGCATGCATGTTAGCCTAGCAATGCGAAACCACCAAAGCAACCAAAGAGGTCACGTGAAGAGCAATGTCTTAAAACATATTATTTTAAAAATGTTGGCTTGCCCATTGAGCATTACCTATAAGAGTGGCTTAGGACATGATTATAATCAGCAACAGACTTGAAGTCTTGCAAACGCAAATGGTTCCACTCATGACTAGCCTCGAGCCATATGAGTTTCTTTTGCTACTCATAATGCTCTTTAAGAGCAAGGTATAATGCATCAGGATTCTCCTTCATAAGGTACTCTTATTTGAGATCCTTATGAATATAGAACCTTAATAACATTAGGGCTCCATACTTCTTTTGTTCATCTAGCACCACCCCATCAACGGGTTCATTTGTGTGCCGAAGTCCACGAGGATGTAAAGTTAATTTTGATATCGATGACCAAGAGTAGGGTAATTGTGACCATGTAAGGCAAGTTTATCGAACTCCTTAGCTATGGTCATAGCCTACAAAAGTAGGACCATTTGATTTAACAAACTTACACATGATAATTTATAATCACAATGGTAAATAAATGTTGTAATAAAATGCAAAATAATTTAAATGACATAACTCATCACTCATTAATTGTGTATATATGGTTAGATAATCTCAAATGCCATGAGACATAGAATAGATCATTCATAGTAGGCAAATAATTTTTTCTGCCTAAGCATGGTCTTAAGGCTAAAAATTTCATTTTTGAATTAGAAGCAGCCAATACTTAAGTCTCTACTACACCATAAATAACACAAATTAATGATTAAACAATGGTAATCACTACAATAGTGTAAGCCATGTAAATCTAAAAATATAATTTTCATTAATTTTGGATACATGGTTAGATAATCTCAAATGTCATAAGTCACTGAGTAGATCATAAATAGTAGGCAAATAAAATTGCTGTCTTAGCACATCTCTAGGCAGAATAATTCAAAATGAATTAAATGTAGCCTTTGCTAAGGTCTGTACTACAACATGTATAACAAAAATTAATGATAAAATAATAGTAATGATAAAATAATAGTAATCATTATAATAGTGTAAGCCATAAATCTTTTAGTCTTAATCATTTATTTTGGAAAAATTCAAATAGGTAATCATCAAATTCAATGGAAATGATGTAGACCTTTCACAAATATTCATCAAATGAAAATGTGTAGATCTTTAAAGGTAATCATTAGATTTAATAAAATGATGTAGACCTTTAAAGATAGTCATCAAATACAATTAAAATGGTGTAGACCTTTTACAGGTAGTCATTAAGTTCAAAGTTTTCATCGCAAAAATAATAAAGTTATGCATAAATCAATTGTTGTATATCAGTAATAATTAATTAATTACTAAATATAATAACAATGTTTAGATGGAGCATGAGATAAAATTATCGTGGTAAATATGCAAGTGCACAGAAATAACACAAACATACTAGCATTCTATATTAGAATCCAAAACTGCAGGTACAACAGAACAAGACACATTTGTACAAGTACAAAAAATAGTCTAATCTTGGTAGAATATAGATACTAACACTGATGAACAACAGTAATTTTACATAGAATAACACAAAACTCTTGGAAGTTCACCAAAAATAGTAAATAAACAAATAAAAATAAATTGGATTCTGACCCGCGAAGAGGAAGCAACCCGAAGCTTCAGTAGCCCGCGAGCATGCTACCTCCATCCGTCGGCCTCGCAGCCGCAGTGGGAGAGGCAGGCCACAATCTGGGCCTAGGCTCCCAAAGTGGCCCAGGCATGGGTGCGCCACCCTCCACCAGACCGGCCCAGAAGCCACCTCCGGCGGCCCGTATAGAAGTGGTTCCTAGCCATCGGCTGCCACCGCCGCCGCCTGGAGCTGTGAGGACGCGCCGTTGTCGCATTGAAGCCTACGCCATCGTCATGATCCATTGCCCCCACCTCCACACCTTCTTGCTCACCGTCACCGGCGAGCCCTTCTGCAACCGGTGAGGAGCATCGGTGCAGATCTAGGGGAGGGCGCCAAACACTGACCCAAGCCTGGTCATCCACGACCAAGGCGGTAGCCGGCGTGCCCCCTTCCCCTTTCGGTAGCAGCTCAAGCAGAAGAGGGTGCGCCCCTCCGAGGAGGTAGAAACGCCACCGCCGTCGTTCATGCCTGGGGCTGGCGTGCCCATTCTCTAGTGCCCTGGAGCGGCCATTCGCGCGAGGAGTCACCTACCCATGCGCGGACATGCCGTGCGGCACCGAGAACCAGGTACGGCTAAGGGTGAGGCTGATGACCCCATTGCCGGTGGCGATGTTCATGATCGTAGGAGTGGAAGGACGTGGTGTAGCCAGGGCCGTGTCGAGGATCTCGCCGACATCCATGGAGAAGAGGCGGAGTGCCGGTGCAGCCCAACATGCCATGATGGTGGCGAGAGGCGGAGGCGACAGCGGAGATGGAGTCGTGGCTGCGGTAGTTCCATTTACTGACCCGTTGCGGGTGGAGTCGCCGCTTCCGCCACTGCCGCTGAAGGCCACCGCCAGCGACATGATGAAGGCCCGACTGAAGGATGGTATGACACCCCCTCCTCACTAGGACTCCAGGGCCCAAGAACTCCCACCTGTGGTTAAGGTGGAAGCACCAGGGGAACTGATGCACGGTGACCACGTCAACGATGATGACGAGCACCTAGCGCGGCACCACCAGCGCCTTGGATCTCTCCGAGGAGATTCCACAGGGTGTTCAGCATGGAGTCACGGATGTTGTTGTCGAAGGCCATACCAAGCTGGCGGGCTCAATACAGGATCATGAGCATAAGATGAAGGACAAGCTTCGCCAAAGGAACATACAGTCCAGGAGGCATTGTAGTGCCTTGATCTCTCGCTTTCCTCCGACAAACTTCTTTCATCCTGGCCCTATCCAGCGAAGAGCGCTGATAACGTGTTACAGTACAACGTAAAAGTAGAGGAATAATAAAAGCAAAAGTGTAATCTTTATTAATGAACAGGAGATATATGTACATGCCCATTTGGTGGTTGTTGGGAGAGTGGGAGAGCCCCGCTCTCACGATCACCACACGTGCAGGCTAACCACACACATACACACGCAAAGCTCAACTGCAATAAGCAGTTGCTAATTATCCCATTAATTGTTCATTAAAGAATATAAGAATATTCTTAATAGGTTATAGAGGATATTTAAAAATTAAAATTATAGGTCTGTTGATACTCAAGCTAAAATAGCATTGATAGCAAACTTAAGTTTTAGTAAAAAAATTAGCGCTCACCTGTGCATTGTCGTGCCTTCTGTATAGCAATATGACGAGGTGTGGAAAGGCCTGGGGTGCATGAGAGATCAAACTATCACATATTTTGGTTTAACAATAAATAATGTCATGTACATAGCTAAGGCTAGTTTCCTAAAGTCAAATAAGGATTTATTGCTGAAATAATACTATATTTTATGTGCTTTGATCAGTAGTATTCCTGACTGTATGTCTTTAGTTAAAATCACCTAAAAATCAAACTACATGTCACACCTGGTTTTAAGAACAAAACCAGATGTGCACAATGTGTATCAAAGAGATCAAATCACACATTGCGACAAACAATATAGTATCAAAAGATAGTGTTTTATTACTTAACAAATTTCAATATTTCATTAACATTGTTGACTAGGGACACATATGACTAGCACTTATCAGAAAACACACCAACTCCAGCTGCCACAAACTAATACAATTATGTTACTGAGTCAAGCCAGAGCCAGGTAGCTTGTGGTTGCATGGTATGTCCTAGGTTACCGGCTTAAGATATAATCCTTACGGAGGATAGACTAGAGAATAAAAAAGACTTAATGCTCTATCCCCTGATATCCATGTTGCTAAAAACATCATTTTCATTCATTAATCAAGATTACCATTATAATAGTTTAGTGATTGCAAGCTAAGGGCTACCCATATACATAACCAAAAAGATAACAAGGAATAAGGATAACAGAAATAAGTATAACAAAGGTTCTATGTAAGTCCTTAATATCATATTGGGCATATGAAAAGACGATTAAAGCTTATTGGCTAACAAGGAAACTCATGTAACACTTGCCTCTGTTCTATAGTTGCCTTTCACTTCGTTTATAGCTGTTGCAGAGGATCTTCACTTCTTCAGTCATGAAATGCACCACATACAACAAACAAAACAAAACAAAACAACTCAACTATAAGAACAATAAACCATTAAAGGAAAAGTTTAAAAAGAGCATACTATAGAAAGAAAGCACAAGAAACATTGAAACAGAGCTACCGTTACAAAGAAAATGAATATTGCATGGCGTTTATAAAACATAAAGGAAAAGACAGACTATATAAATATGCTTCATTTATGTTAATAAAAACATGTAAAGGATATTTGCAGAGAAATACCTTATAGTTGAATAAAATTAAATTATTAAATTATAAATAAATTTGTAAAGTTGAGTTAGGGCTAAGTCATAATTTTGTTATAAATGTTCCTATATTGTTTAAATAGTTTAAAACTTTACTTCCAAAAACTTAGAATTTGTATAGGCATCTAATGAATCATTTCATGTAGTGTGTACAAGCTAACAAATTTATAAATTAAAACACATTAAATTGGTATTAGCCAAGTTGATTTTAATTTATCAAAAAATGAAGTTTCAAAACCTAAATTACTTTTTATTTGTAAAAAGCTTCTATATAAAGATTAATTAAATTAAACTTAACTTATGAAATTCATAGGCACTAGACATGTTAAAAATATCCTTGTTAGCATGTAGATCGGGTCCTTAAGAAGCTAACGCAACAAAAACAAGCTTATAAACAGAGCTAAAACGTGCAAACTAGGGATAAACTAGCTAGCAGTGGCAAAACTGAAAAGACAAGGACCGCGGGTTGATTCCACGGGATCGGACCTACTACTGGCGTGGCGCCTGAGTGGCCGTGACGCGGTGCTTGACTCCGGTTGACCAGAATCTGATTGGATCTGGGCCACCGGTTGTGGATCGGACGACCACGGAGCGGCTCGCACGGTTGACAGGGCGTCGGGGGCGGTGAGCGCTCAGGAGTCAGGCATGCACGGCGGCGCAGCCATGAGAGGGCGGCGGGAGGTTGCCGGACGCGTCAGCGCGGCTGCTACGGGACTAAGATATACGTGAGAAGGTCACGGTTATGAAGAGCACGTCCTCGCGAACTCACTGAGGACGCTCGCGTCGTCCATTGGGGGCGGGAGACGGCAGCAAGCGCGGCAAGGCGGCTCGGCTTGGGCAGCGCAACTTCGTGGAACCTCATTTACGCAACAGAGAGGGAGAGAGCGGGCGGGCAACGACTGCTTCCTCACCTCGCTGCGAAGCCCGTGGAGGTGACCGCGTCGGCGACGGGCGCCGGCGTAGATCGACGGTGGCGGCTGCTCGTCGGGATGGCGGCGATTGCGGTGGCTCCAAATTAAGTGAAGCGGCGGCTGCCTTCTAGGGTTTTCGCCGCGCCGCGGCACACTGACGTCTCGGCTTTATAGGCACGGTCAACATCGGTTCGCGTGCGGGGGACCGGACGGACGGCGGCGGCGATGCCGTCCGCCCTGATGCGGAGCGGCGACGAAGTCCCCTGCAGCTGACGGGCGGGGCCGGTTGGCAGCGACTCGGCGGTAATTGCTACGGCTGGCAGGCGGGGCCTGCTGGTCCGTGTAACTTTAGTGGGCCATATAATGCGGAAGGTATCCTTTCAGCCCTAGCCAGTGTTGGGCTTGGGCCGACCTTCTTAACCGGTTTATATTTATCGAATGTTCAAAGTTTTCGACAAACAAACTGGACATGTCTTGAGGGGAAAAAGCACACAGAGTGGAAATGGCCAAATGCGAGCTTCAGCGTTACAAAATCCATGGTTCGTGATCTGTTTGGGTCATGTCTACTGTAACGCCTTTTATTTTTCAAGCTTTTTTAGTTGCACAAGTGTATACAGATTTGACATAATTTTGTGGCCCAAACATTTGTCGATCTATAGCCCCGAACCAGAGACATGCACTCGATGCTTCACGACGAGACGACCTGCTCACGTGTTTTAGCACGATAAATCCTGAGTACATCTTGTCAGGATTGCATACTGTTGCTGTCAGCCCCACCTTCAGAGCACATCCATCCATGTGTCAGGGATGGCACCTGGTTGGGCCTTCATATGGGCCGAAAGGCTTTGGCCTAGTCCATTAATCACCTGCTGGCCTGGAGGATAGGAGGAGCAGATTGGGAAATCCATCGAATCAATTATCAAACAACAAACTAGTTACTATTTATCTTCCTCCCCAAGTCTATCTCCCTGTACCTGTTCTTCCTTACTTTCTCTGCTCCGATCTCCCTTCTCTTGAGATCCTGTACCCTGCTACCCTTAATTCTAGTTATCTGTGAGCAACCTATTTGAGGTTGCTAACAATTGGTATTCAGAGCAAAAATCCTGTCACCTAAGAAATTCATCACCACCACGCCATGGGTCTCGACTACCAGTTGCTCTTGACCGAGATTCGTAAGATTCGCATGGAGATGGAGTCTTGGAATGACGGGCTCAGACAGCCCTTCGACGAGTCGGCCTCCACCACCACGCCCTCCTCCGCACCGCCGCCGCCGCCGACAGTTCAGCTACCCACCGCGTACCACGACGACTCCATCACCGCGGGTCCCGACACACCGGTGGTTGCTGACAACTGGGGCGGGTTCTTCGACGAAGGGGACGACTCCATCGAGCAGTGCTACGCGGCATCCATCGTCGCCGACAAGCTGGGGGTGGGCTGTTCGAGCAGCATGCCCACACACCAAGGAGGGCCGCGACTGTCATGGTCCGACCCCTTCCCCATGGAGAGCGGCTGGGCGGACAACGGCGATCGCGATGTCGGTGAGGTCCACTTCCTCTCCCGAGCGCTCCCGCGGCCTCGTGCCGGCGAGGTCACCGAGCTCCACCGCCCGACGCGTACCCGCCTCTGCGTCGGACTACGCCTCGCCTCCGCCGATGGGCGAAGCGGCTTCGCCATCGACGCTGCGGCGGCCCAATCGCCTCCACCCGACCCTGGCGCGCCCGCCTCACGACTACGCCCGGCGCGAGGCTGCGCCATCTACGCAGCCCTTTCGTCCCGCCTCCGCCCGGATTCACCTTCGCCACCGGGGAGAGCGAGCTTCCACCTCTCCCCGGGGCGGCGACTTCGGGCGCCGTCCCCGACAGCGCTTCGCCTGCGCCTTCCGCGGTCCGTCGACCGCTTCTGCAACCCCCTGCGGCGAGGACAACGGTGCCGACGACCCGGTCGACCCGGCCCCAAGTTCGTGTCGCAGACCGGCTCCAGGCATTCGCGGGCGCGCTGGAGGCCGTCGACCTGTTCCGAAGCTCGAGCATAGCATCCCGCCCCGGCGTTTCCTTTCCACGCTCCGTGGGAGCACCTGCAGCAACGCACTTCCGAGAGCCCCCCAGACGCCCGCCGTGCGCCATGTTAAGCACCTGTTCCATGGCAACAACTTCGCGACAAGCCGCCCAGGGAGCAAACCTGGATGTACAGCTGCTGGGCCTCGTGAGCGATGTGCGGCATCCAGAACAGAAGCTAGCCACGCCGGTGGTTCTGATGCACGCTCAACTGGTGTTTGACAAAATGCCAAGAAGTGTACCCTCGACTCAATCCTTGGATGATAAGAGCATACAGAGCTGTTTCTCGCCTGCATCATGTTGTTGCTGGGATGCGGTGCCATACAGGCAGCACCGACCATGGCCACCACCTACAGAACCCCAGTTGGTGAGCTGTGATGTTGGGCTGCGTCCTCTACCACGGCCGTCTTTCAACATGATTGAGAGGTGCTCTGACAGGTCTGTCAGTCTCCTTTGGAAGCCCCCATGGCCTATACAAATTCGCCAACAAATCAAGTTCGTGCTCACTGAGCTTGCCGTGCCCTGGAAATTCATGGGGATACCAGTGCTTGATGCTATGATGATCTGTGATATTGTTTACCTTCGACCAATACCATGGCCATCCTTCAGCATATTCCATGAATTGACTGTACAGTCGTGCTTCAGTTTGATCATGCTGCCTTCAGCTCGATGGAATTCTAGGTGCCTATGTGAGGTGCTTGTGAGTGATTATTCCATTTCTTGTATCTCCTGCTGTGTGTTTGACTGTGGGGATCTGCACACATTTTTGGAGCAGCACTACATAGCTTTCAGAGCATCTACAGGCCATCAGCGGGTTAGTGTGCCATTGCTTTATTTTGAGCTGCTGATTGATTATGAGCTTCTCGAGACAAGGATTGCTAGTGGTGATTCCCTGCAACAATCAGCTACTGCACTATCTGAACTTTACATGCTCCACTCTATTGGTCTCTGCATCTATTATAGACTGACTCAACCTGTCTGGCTGTTGAATCTGTTATTCCAATTGGCATCTACTTCTCTGTTATTGCTAAATGCAAGTGCTGGGGTTGCTCACTTATTGACTGTTAGCACTGCAAGATGGATGGCTAATAATTTGTTGCTACATGAGAGGAAAACTGTTGAAGTCACACAGATTGATATGAAGGCTTTGTTGGACTACAGTTTGATCTCAGTACCTGTGTTGGCCATGCTTTTGGCAACTACTTGTTTATTCAAGGTTGGATTTAATGGGTACACGACTTGCTGCACTGAGCACAGGCCATGGCCACCACCTACAGAATTGAGTTCGAAGAGTTGTGATGCTGAGTTATGGACTACACCATGGCCATTCTTCACCACCGTCGTTCATGAGCTTGCTATTGTGAAGTGTTACAATTTACCCAGGAAACCTCCTTGGCCACCTCCTGTACAGTTGGAGAAGCACATTCCTGGTATTCAGCTAAGGACAGTACTTTGGCAATCTTTTGATTGTTATGCAGCCTTGGTGAAGAGGATTAAATCACTGGTCGTGACCGACGGCATCCTGCCGAGGCCCCCTTTGTTGGCGTTTGATCCAGGCAACTTGTTCAAAGTTGATTGCAGCTGCAGTAACACACGTGCTTCATTACAGTATGTATTGCAACTTTCACTTGATGGTGGGCATATTCAGAGCCAATGCTACCTGAGTGGAGTGACATATAAGTCTATGTGGTTGCTAGTGTTCTTTCAGAATATATCAAGTTATCGTTGGCCTTCATCTGCACACACATATGAGCTATTGATGATTGGGGTGCATTCCATTGATTCAGAGTATGGCCCAAGCTTTGTTCCTAGCAGCAGAGTGACACTAGCATGGGATCCAGGAGGTATGGAGCAGATTATTTATTCCTGGAACTTGTTCTTTGCTCACTTTGAGTGGTGTCTTGCTATCAGTCCTGAGTTCTTCAAGGTTTCTAGCAATCAGTGCACAAGCAAATGTGCAGTTATGTACCTAGAGCTTCCATGGCTGCTCTATTGGAATTATGGGCTGATCCGTTTGTTCGGTGGCATGACAAATGTCGCAGTTGTGCCATTGCTTCGAATTTTTATATTTCTACCACAACAGCATGATGATGGATTCTTCACTGTCAGCAATGAGCAAACTGATTTACCAGTCACATATTATATGCACCCTTCTCGCTGCATTGAGTTACAGCCAGGGCCAGCTCCTGCAATACTTCATACTACCATTACCAGTGAACTTGTTGTGACAATATCAGTTGGCAGCAAGTTGAATGTTCTTGATCTTGTGATATTAGCTGCTTATGATCTGACAGAGTTGGGTTATGATGATTTCTACCAATATTGTGAGGAGAAGCTAGTTTCCACACCAACGGACAGGCATGACAAGGAGACAGAGATGGCACCTGGCCACATAGTGTCCCGCCGTCCAACTCATAAAAGGACATACAACATGATGGTTACAAGAAGCAGCGATCCAGTGGGCTGGGAGATCCAGAAAGTTATATCAGATATCCAGGTCTGGTGTCGTGACAGATTGCTATTCAGCATTCAGGACTTGCAAGTGCCATGGGATCCTGGTGGTACCGCAGTTTTCCATCGGCTTGGGGGCAAGCCGAAGCTTAAGAAGGGGGAATGTCAGGGATGGCACCTGGTTGGGCCTTCATATGGGCCGAAAGGCTTTGGCCTAGTCCATTAATCACCTGCTGGCCTGGAGGACGCCGTCTACAAGAGGATAGGAGGAGCAGATTGGGAAATCCATCGAATCAATTATCAAACAACAAACTAGTTACTATTCATCTTCCTCCCCAAGTCTATCTCCCTGTACCTGTTCTTCCTTACTTTCTCTGCTCCGATCTCCCTTCTCTTGAGATCCTGTATCCTACTACCCTTAATTCTAGTTATCTGTGAGCAACCTATTTGAGGTTGCTAACACCATGATCTTCGCAGCCCCACGCAGCACGACCTAAACAACGACATGCGCCCAACCTTTACAGCACATCCATTCATCAGATGTGCTCTCTGTTGAGGTCAACTGATGCGAGTTGAAACGCAAGTACTCTTTGTTCACGGCCTTTTGCCGTTGCTGCCGTCTCTGAATGGTGTCTTCCACGGTGTGTGAACTGGCACCTCTGAACTGGCATCTCTCATCTCTGTATCCTTTTTTCTGAAGCTTGCTAAACGCACAGACCATAAGTCTCACGAAAAATACTTCATCTCTGGCGTCAAGAAGAACGAACCAGAAGGTTCCTGGTTTTCAGAATCAGATGTCTCCTCTAATTTTTGTCCTGAAGTAGCTTGGTCTGAAACGTTAGGAGGAGGCGGTAGAACGCCAGTGACCTGAAGCCGTGTCTCCTTTTGAAAAAGCGAAAATTCTTCGGTGAAAACGAAGTTTCTCTGAATTCGGTTGGTACAGCGTGGAAATTTTCTTCCAGCCCAGCAAGGTTTTGTACTTTTGTGTGCTGCTGCTGACTAGTATCTTGAGATACACGTACTGAGTCTGGTTTTCCAGAAGAACATATAAACTCGAGCCGCAATTGTATTGTATGTATGCACACAAAAGATAGCACGAAGAAACCGGCTCGTCCTACGTCTGCATCGCAGCTGTAGGAGGCCAGGTAATAATAAGAAGAAGAAGAACATGACCGTTTCGTATTTACAGTATGTTCACTTGCTGCAGTGACAGTAGTTACACGGGTAACAACGTACTATCTTAGTGTACACATGACGAAGACGAACTCAACCAAAATTTGCTCCTAAATAAAGGAAATTAATCTTCCTATACGTACGTGTATGGTGGTGATGTGGCGGATGCTAATGTTGATGATGAAGGGAACAGAGTGTCAGACGCTACACTGTTTCGGTCCTTTTGGTGTTTGATGGCCTCCTTTTAACCTCACCTGCATATAGAAAGTTAACTAGTTGTTCAGTACATTATCTAAAAAAAAAACTTCTTAGTAAAAAGGTAGCTCTTAACTTTTCTCATCAGAAAAAAAAATGTATTTTGTATTTGTTGCGTTTGTCTAGATGCCCAATTAGACTAAGTCAACACTCATTATATGGTTTTATTAACAAGGTGGTTGCAGATGCAGTACTACTGTCTAGTCTGGCAGGATGCAACTGTCTTAACCTTTGCGCCTAAACAACTATGGAACGCGTTAATGACTAAGCACCGAGAAATAGAATCTGATATCCTCCTCCTCTTTGTCACCGAAAGCAGAGGCGCCTGGGTGTCGATGAACCCAACAAAATGCCAGGATTATTCCTGAGAACAATCATGCCACCCACTAATACCTGCGAGCCTGCACTGCAACTACGCGCGAAGAAAGTTTTTTTCTCTCTCTCTTTCAAGTAAAAACAAAAGAAAGTTATTCGCATCTAGCTAGGACTAGGAGTATTGCGTTGCGCAGACGTGAAGCTTTCAACAGGTTCATCAGCAAGAAGCGCGTGAATGGAATTCTCAGCACGGAAGGTAATTAGGTAACGCGGATGGAGAATTGGTTTGGTTGCGATGGTTACTCACGGCGCCTTCGACGTCGATCCTGTACACGAGCATTCGCCGGCGCTCGCGGCAGCTGGTCCGGTACGCCGCGGCGAGGTGCGCGGCGGCGAGCGCCAGGGAGAGCAGGAGCATGGCCTCCGGGCCAGTCACGGCGCCGCGAGCGTCGTCACCCGCGGCGCGGCGCGGCAGCACAGCGGCGGCCTTGGCGAGCACGTAGGACACGGACCCGGCCGCGCACGCCAGGACCACGCCGAGGTACGCGCCGCCCCCGCCGCACACCACGTACGCGGCGAGGATGAGCAGCGCGCGCGCCGCGGAGACGGCGGGCAGGTCGACGAGCGAGGAGCGGAAGTCGAACGCCCTCGCCTGGGCCACGACCGCCGCCGCGAACGAGCCGTACCCGCCGCCGCCGGCGCCGGCGCGGAGGGTCGCGGACAGGAGCGCCGGCGGGAGCGCGAGGTCGAGGAGCACGACGAGCAGCGGCGGCGCGCAGACGAGCAGGAGCGACGCGAGCATGGCGGCGAGGAAGAAGGCGGTCTTGGCCCACCGCCACGGGCGCGCCCATCCGCTCCCCGCCGCCGCCTCCCCCGTGCGCGTGCTTGTGCGCCACCGCCAGCGGCAGCAGCAGCTTCTTCTCCATGGCCGGGCGGCCAGCGCTGATCGATCGGTGACCAAACCCAATAAGTGGACGGGTTGTGATCAGGCGGTGGTCTGGCTGCGCGCCGGAGTCTTTTATGTGAAGGGAAGCGGATGCGGATGCGGATGCGGACGGGGCCGGGCAGCTAGCAGCTCGCCTCTGTGTTTGCTTCGCCGCGTTGAGGCCGACGGACGGTTGAGGGGGACGTGGGGAAGGCGGGCGGGCGGCGTCGCGACTCGCGAGTTTTGTTTGGTTTGACCTGTCTGTCCCGCGCGCGCACGGCGGCAGCAACTGCCTCCCTTTAAAAGGCCGCGCCACGTACGCGCGCCGAAGGTTCGGTTTGGCTCCTTAATTACGGCGGGAAGAAGAAGCCTGTGATTTTTTTGGGAAGCAGAGATGAGAACACACGATTCTGACGACGAGGCTTTCATGTCCCGGCAAAGAGTGCGCAAGAACCGGAACAGGTTTCCTATTTTCCTCCTGGTTGGACTCGTGGTCGTGGGCAGGTCTTCGACTAGTAATCGTAACCAATTCTTTAGGAGAACTCGTATCGGTATCCAAATATTTAAATAATTTTTTATACATATATATATAATGTCGATGCTCATTTAAATCTTATCTGAAATATCCACAACAAAATCAAAATTCAAGCTTTAATCTTATCTGATGAAATATCCACAACAAAATCAAAATTCAAGCATTTTTACAGCTATCCATATTCATATCCGTATGCGATTCGTTTAATTACACCCCTCTATCCAATTGCAGGACAAATTATTAGCCATGCTGTAAGTAGGGATGAAAGTGAACAAAGATATCATTCCCCCATCCTGTTTCATTTGCTATTTTTATCCTGCTCGTTTTCGTATTTTCAAAAAAAAAAAGAAATAAGAGAATAGCACAGGAAACGAGTGGCGGGTATTTCTGCATGTCTTTACTGTTATGAAGCAATCCGTTCCTCAAGAAGATGAACCAATAGGATTACAGAGATCTCATCCACCCAGATTAGTGATATGGATTAATATTAGCCTTAGATCTAAATCCAATGATTAATGTAATCTCTCCCCAGTAAACAACCGACTAATCCTAGGAACCGACATCACCGGGGAGTCTATCCGTTGAGCGACCGCGTATCCGCGTCCCGAGCGGGCGTCTCCGCTCTCCCGTGGTGTCGCTTCACCATGTATAAATCCCGAGATCGATCAATGGAAAACATAGTTCGATTCCTTTCTTTCTTTCTCTCGATGACCCACGCTTAAACACGTTATCAGCACGCTCTTGAGATCGAGAGGGAGAAAACTTCCGTCGAGAAGATTTCTACGGGATAAATCCAATGGAGGAGGAATTGTGCCTTGTAGATAGCGGTACTACAAATTCTATACTAAGGGAAACTAAATATTTCCAAACTCTAACTTAGAGACAAGGAAATGTTCTAACAATCGCCGGACGCGATGCCATAATAGTAGGCTCTGGTTGCGCTACTATTACACTTCCCATGGGTACTCAACTTACAATTGAGGATGCATTATTGTATCCCGATTCAACTCGTACCTTACTTAGCTATAGAGATATTAGGAAAAATAGACTTCACGTGGAAACACATGAAGAACACAAAGAGGAATTTCTCCTCCTAGTTAAAGATACCGGATATGGCAAACAAGTTCTTGAGAAAATTCCCTCTTTACCATCTAGAATTTATTATACATACATCAAACCCGTACCACATGTTGCCTATAAAATAATTTTTCAGAATGTTGACGCATTCCGAACTTGGCATGATCGCCTTGGTCATCCTGGTATAGGGATGATGCGAAAAATTATAAACAATTCCCATGGTCACAACTTAGCTAATTCTAAATTCCCCGAATCCTCGATTTTGTGTGCCTTTGCATGTGCCAATTGGAAAATTGATTTTAAGACCGTCTTATCTTAAGATCAAAGCTGAACCACTTAAATTCCTTGAAAGAATTCAAGGTGATATTTGTGGTCCTATTACTCCATCATCCGGACCATTCAAATATTTCATGGTTCTAATAGATGCTTCAACACGATGGACTCATGTGTGTCTCTTATCCACACGTAATCATGCTTTTGCCAAACTAATAGCTCAAGTTATTAGACTTAGGGCAAATTATCCTGAACACCAGATAAAATCTATTAGAATGGACAATGCTGCTGAATTTTCCTCAAAAAGCTTTCAATGACTATTGCATGGCTCTTGGCATTCAAATTCAGCACTTTCGGTTTCTTATGTCCACACTCAAAATGGTTTAGCAGAAGCTCTTATCAAAAGAGTTAAGCTAATAGCAAGACCACTATTGCAGAATTGTAATCTACCAACTTCATGTTGGGGTCATGCGATTTTACACGCTGGCGACCTACTACAATTGCGACCAAACCGCATATCATACGGCTTCCCCGCTACAATTAGTACGTGGAAATCCACCAAGTATTTCCCATCTGCGAAAATTCGGTTCTTGTTGTATACGTGCACCGATTTCACCACCAAAGCGTACATCTATGGGTCCACACAGGGAAATTAGGGATCTATGTCGGGTATCAATCTCATCGATCATTAAATACACGGAGCCCCTTACGGGGGGACCTATTTACGACCCGATCGCCGATCATCTTTCAATGAGGATCATTTTCCGGCATTAAGGGGAGATTACAAGTACCAAAAGGAATGCCCGAAATAAATTGGGATGCACAAGACATCTCCACTAATGATCCACGTACACAAGAATCTGAACTGCAAGTTCAGAAAATCATAAATTTGCAAAATATTGTAAATAATCATCGGGACGCATTTATCGATTATTAAAAGGTGTCACTAAATCCTATCATCCCTGCTAGGAATGTGCCCGAAAGAATAGAGGTACCAAACAAAACTATTCAACTCCCACCTCGAAAACCGGTTCAAGGTAAGAGGGGGGAGAAGTAAGGTCCGATAATCGGGATATGGCTCCTAAACGCCAAAGGAAACAAAATAACAAAAACTCTAAATTAGTAAATGTGACTCAACAACAAGTTGTTAGACACCAAGTGAATAAACAAAATTCACATCCCACATCAATAGTGCACTCAATATCGATGTTGGGACATCGGAACGCCCCGATGCTATCGTATTGGGAAATAACGAACCGTCACAAGGGATACAAGAAATTTCCATAAATTACATTGATTCTGGAGAATCATATGAGCGAAAAGACTACGTTTGTCGACATATACTTTGCGAAACAATTGCCGAAATAATCCAAAGTGATCCGGATCCCAAAACCATGGTAGAGTGCAAAAAGCGCTCGGACCGGAATAAATGGAAAGAAGCAATTCAAGCGAGTTAGCCTCGCTCGCAAAAAAAAGGTATTCTCATCAGCAATACCTACACCTTCAAAGGTCTTCCCCGTGGGATTTAAATGGGGTTTCATTCGAAAACGGAATGAAAATAATGAGGTGGTGAGATATAAAGCGAGACTAGTAGCACAAGGGTTCACGCAGAGACCCGACATTGATTTCAATGAGACATATTCTCCAGTAATGAGTGGAATAACATTCCGATATTTAATAGCATTGGCAGTTCAAAATCATCTATCTATGCGGTTGATGGATGTAGTGACAAAGATATTTATATGGGTCACTTGATTCGACATTTTTACATGAAGCTTCCCGATGGAATCCCTATTCCGAACCCTAAAGCAAGTCGCGCCACATATTGTAAAAAACTTAATAAGTCACTATACGGCTTAAAAAACAGTCGGGGACGGATGTGGTACAACCGACCGAGTGAATTCCTACTACAAAAGGGATACACCAATAATGATGATTGCCCATGTGTTTTCATAAAGAAATCCCAAACGGGATTACGTATTATATCCGTATATGTGGATGATTTAAATATCATTGGCAACCCACATGATATAAATGAAGCACGCAATCTCGTAAAGACAGAATTTGAGATGAAGGATTTAGATCAAACTAAATTTTGCTTAGGTTTACAAATCGAGCACCTTCACTCAGGAATTTTAGTACATCAATCTGCCTATATCTAGAAAACACTAAAGAAATTTAATATGGATAAATCATATCCATCCAAAACTCCCATGGTTATTCGAACTTTGGATATGGAGAAAGATCCATTTAGACCAAGGGGCGATGATGAAGAGGTACTTGGGACCCGAGGTTCCATATCTCGGTGTCATTGGAGCACTAATGTATCTTGCAAATCAAACTAGGCCTGATATTGCATTTGCCGTAAATTTATTGGCTAGACATAGTGCTCCCAACTAAACGCCATTGAATTTGGAGCTAAACATATCTTAAGATATCTCAATGGCACCAGAGATCTTGGATTATTTTTCCAAAGAAACCAAGATCCAACTATAATTGGATATACCGATGTTTGGCTATTTATCTGATCCCTATAATGGCCTATCCTGCATGGCTTTGTATTTCTATATGGAGGAACCGCAATATCTTAGAAGTCTTCCAAGCGGACCCTAGTTACAACCTCCACAAATCATTACGAAATTGTTGCATTATATGAAGCATCACGTGAGTGTGTATGGCTCCATGAGAATGATTAATCACATACAACAATCTAGTGGAATTGGTCCCATAGAATCACCTACAATTATCTATGAAGATAATTCTGCTTGTATTACACAAATGGAAACAGGTTATATCAAAAAGCAATATAACTAAACATATTTCTTCTAAGTTATTTTATCCTCATGAATTACAAAAAAAGAATGGAGAAATAAAAATCTTGCAAACAAAGTCTTGTGATAATCTTGCATTTATTCACTAAGTCATTACCGTGGTCCCATGTTCCAAAATTTTGTTCATGGTATTGGTATGCGACGGCTTAAGGACTTGCAAATTTCAGGGGGAGAAACTCTCTGAAAATAATCATTTGTGTTAAATATTATATTGCACTCTTTTCCTATTATGAGTTTTTATAAACTTTCTCATAAATAAGGTTTTTTTAATGAGGCAATATCAAATATATATATTGTCATATTTCCTATTTTCCTCATAAGAGGTTTTTGTAGGGAATACCAAAGACATTATTCCTTCTCATATTTTTTTTCTACGTGGTTTTGGGGAAGGATATTCTAATTATGGCCTATAGACCATAATATTGTCCTAAACTAAATTATGGCTTTTCCTATAAAGGTTTTTTTCATATAAGTTTACAATGGACAACAATCTAAAAATATGTCATATCATTTCTCCTGATTTTTCCCAGTGGGTTTTTGAGGAGTTTAATGACATATCAACAACACTAGCACCTCATATTTTTCCTATGAGGTTTTTGAGGCTCTAAAGATATTGATTGATCTCAAGACTGGATGCGATCAGGGGGAGTGTTAAAGCAATCCGTTCCTCAAGAAGATGAACCAATAGGATTACAGAGATCTCATCCACCCAGATTAGTGACATGGATTAATATTAGCCTTAGATCTAAATCCAATGATTAATGTAATCTCTCCCTGTAAACAGCCGACTAATCCTAGGAACCGACATCACCGGGAGTATCCGTTGAGCGACCGCGTATCCGCGTCCCGAGCGGGCGTCTCCGCTCTCCCGTGGTGTCGCTTCACCATGTATAAATCCCGAGATCGATCAATGGAAAACATAGTTCGATTCCTTCCTTTCTTTCTCTCGATGACCCACGCTTAAACATTTACTACGGGATGCTGTTGTTATTCGGCATGAGTCCATGTTTACCGTTTTCGAACTATGCAGGATATGCCCAACAACGACACTTTCTTGTAGTACGTTAATACACCTACTACTTACCATTATGCTTGCTAATGCGTTTAAAGTGATAACACATTAGATGTGGAAGTGGACATTTGAACGATCGTTTCGTATGTGTATATATGTTGTGATTATGTGATTCTAACTTAACGTTCACGACACTAAAAATGAATGTGAAAGAGATTTTTTTTGTGTCTTTTTTTTTGTCGGTTTTCATATTCCTCGACGGTCTGTGCCCGGCGGCCCGGCCATACAGTTGAGCGGCCAAATCTAACGAGCAAATCATCTCGCCCGAAAAGAAAAAGGAACAGTGATAGGTCACGCGTGGCACTGTGGATTGCGGGACGACGGCAAGATTGGCCGGCGCTATCGCCGTCGAACACATGGCGGACATGCGATGCGTGCGACACGACACTGGGAGAGGCCGAGCGAGATGCAGAGCCCACAGCCCGCCCGGTGGGGGGGGGGGGGTTGTTGTGGGGTGGGGGCTCGAAGCCTCGAAAGCCACATGGCGCGCACGCAAGACGCGAGAGAGAGTGCACGCCGAAGCCGAACGCAAGTGGCACGGCGCCGCCCCGGTACGGCGCGCGCGGGGTCAGCTCAGCTCAATGCTACTAGCATTCTAGAACTCGGAACCGATAGGCATCAGCCAAGTGGAGGCAGATATATGCGCTCAGCGTAGCGCTCCAGATAACAGCTAACCGCCTGCAGCCGATTAATAATTGTGCTACTCTGTACTATCCAACTACTCGTAGTATATAGTATTGTAATAATATTGATGGATTGAGACGATACGAGCATGATGAAGAAATCAGTATCCTATATTATGAATATGGCAATCAAGCTGTTGGTTAGAAGTAACCCATCCAATCCAAACCGATCCTCCCGATTGAGGACAAAGAGAAAGCATAAAGTAGTCCTTGTTATTCCAACTAGTCGAGGCCAGGCGTTTTCAATTCCGCGGTTCTTGTGCGTGACGATCTGAGTTGGAGATTGGAGTTGCAGTTGAGTACGGATTTGGTTTCGGAGGGCTTGATGCGCCGCGCGTGGCGACCTCTCCTCCCTCTGGACTCTGGTTATATATTGGATGATACGCCGCGCAGATGCTTAGTTAGCTGTCGTATACAGCAGGCACAGGCAAGCACTAGCTCTGTTTGGATGTCATCATGGTTTAAATAAAGTGTAGAGACGACCCCTAGCAGCCTTGCTTAACACGGACGAATACCGGTACAGGACGAGTGGATAGAGCTGTCGTCTGATGAAGGATATATTATATATATAATAACTAAAATACTACTACTTAAGTACACGTAGTACGGCATTTTTGTGGGCATATAAAAACACAAAAACAAACGGTTAGTAGTAAACGTCAGTACTGATTTCCTTGGCGGATCAGATGTACTCTGTCGGCCCACAAGGACGTGCGGATCAAAACAACAAAACGAAGCTGCTTCGGGTCAGCTCTGCCCAGACAAGAACGATGCAATTCCTTTCCACTTCACGCCAGCTTTCTCTAATCAAGCCCATCTTCTTCGTTCAGAAAAGTATTTTTCTCATCCAAAACTCAAATCACTTGACGCGATACGCAGACCCAACTCTTAATTAGAGTCTAGGCAAATCTTACCATGCTCACTAGGTCGTGGATTTTGGAGCTTGCGATGAAGATTTAAGTGTGCGTCTAATTAGAGGTGGGGCAGGTGCCTAAGGTCAGTTGACCTTAGGACCACCACTGTCTATTCAGGATTCTACGGCCAACGGCCATAGGAGAAGGGGCCTTTTGAGGGGCGACGAACGAGACAAGAGGGCGTGACCAACGTTGAGAGAGTCGATCCGGACCGACGGCAAAGGCTGGAGGAGCGAGGACCAAGGCCACTGGATCAGTGATGGGCCATTGGGCTTGTTAAGATGGCCCGATCCAAGTGGTGCCCCCAAAGCACCCAAAGGCCCCGAATGGCCAACCCCGGCGCCCGGCCCGCGGCCACGAGGCCTGCTCCTCCTCCTCCGGGGCGGACCCAGGCAGATAGTCCAGGTAGGCCCAGGACTACTCTGGAATTTGGCCCAAAATAGCTTCACCATTCTGCAGCCCACGAGAAGTTTGGCCCATAAACTTTCTTCCTTCTCTAACTCGCCCAACGCCCAGGCAGGCAGGACGCGGCCCCATCTACACAACAGGGGGGGCTATTTAACTTTTTACCATCATAACGGGTGACCACTCTCGAGATCTCACCGTTCCCAGAGTCACTATTAAATCGACACCGATGCTGTGTTTTGCATACAAATTTGCCACTTTTGAGGATGTGGCAGGCCACGTGTGCTGTCCACGCCGGATCCGAGTCAGCAGGGGGGGCAAAATGACCGCCCCTGCCCTTGCCCTCTCCCGTATCAGTGAAACGGGCCGTCCAGGTGGCCCATTTCACCCGCGCCCCCCAGCAGGCCACGCTCTCCCCTTTCCCCTTCTTCTTCCCTGCGCCAGGCCCCTCCGCCGCCACCGAAGCTCTCCGCCGCCGCCGCCCTCCCCCGCCCGCCGCACTCCTCCCCGGCAATGTCATCCTTCACAGAGTCATCTCGAGGAGGAGGAGGGCGTAGCAGGCAGCAAGTTCGCCAGGCCCCCATCGCATGGACTGGACCGGATCCAACCGGTGAGCTCAGCGGCTTCCCCCTGATTCCTTGCCCTACATGCGGCCTTGCTCGAGTGGTGGAGGGGAGAACAAAGAAAGATGGTGAGAACCATGGCCGTCTCTATTTCAAGTGTGCAAGAAATGCAGTAAGTTTACCCATGCACCGAATCCCTAATTCATCAATTCCTCCGGTAGTGTTGTAATTCCAATTTTTTTGTAGTATCCGAAGCTTTGTTCATACTACAAGTTCGAGAAGGAGTATTTTGAAGAATTAAAGGCTGCTGGCATCATCGTGGTTCGGCCATCGAACTGGGCAATGCTTCAGGAGCAGTGGACCGAGGAACATGAAGAAGGAGCGGTTGACAGTCCAAATGGGAGGAAGAAAATGAAGAAGTTGGAGGAGGAGATGGAGGCAATGAGGAGGCAGATGAACATGTTCATTGTCTGCGTTGTTAGTGTTGTTTTAGGAGCTATGCTCATGTATGCTGTTAGGAAGTGATGGTGATGATGTTTGATGAATGAAATGGAATTGAAAAACTTATATGTGTTCATGCTCATTTATCTTTGTGGATCATGAATGAAATGGAATGAAAACCTGGTGCAATGTAAATTCTTGGGCTTGCAATGTTCTCAGATCAATGATGCATAGTACTGTAATATCAACCACAAGTGTTTGCATCTCCCAAGACAAGACACACAAAAACTATGATAAACACAGTACAATAGTCACCCATCCAAACAAGTTCAATAATATAAAAGAAGTTCATTTGCCTCATTCAACCGGTTTGGGCATACACAAGTTAACAGAAAATAGCCAGATCCAAATGGCATACATAGTTCAAAGGTTCAGGCCTCATTCAAACAGTTTCAGGCCACATTTCAACATTCTCAGTTTGCATTCTCAAAGAGTTAATGCCACAGAAAATAGCTAACATAACTTCATTACACGGCATACCCAAAAAGAACAGTTGTGCAAGTAATGCCATCAATTCAAAATAAAATGCAGGTATGTCGGCCCTCATTTCTTCCCCTTCCTTGGTGGATTCTTCTTGGATGGAGTCATCTTTCTTTGGACTCTTCCCTAACCTTGGTAGCTAGTTGCTTCCTCACAGGTGTGAACTTCTTTGTAGGAATTGGTTCATTCTGCGGGTGTTGATAAGTTGCAAGTCCATGCGGTATTCCCGTAACATTACCAACTAGTTAGGTTAGTTGCAACATCTAGTGTTTACTTGTTTCTTGTGAACCTAAAAACTTTAAAAAGGTAGCGAAAAATACCTTGTAGGTGTTTTGGGGCTGTCAGTTTGTGGTAAACTTGACCTCCTCCGTGGAACATCTGCCACATCAGCTTCTTCTTCTTTGCTTCGATTGCATTGGCCGTAGATGAAGCTTACTTCATTGGAATGGCTTTTCTTCTTTGCTTCTTTGGCTCTAGCCTGCTGCTTTGCTTCTTTGGCTCTAGGCTGCCGCTTTGGATCTTGTATTCTTTGTTTGCTTTCTTTCAAATTGTTGTCTGCGGTTTCTACTTCTTTGCTTCCTTGGATCTTTGCGGCTTCATTCTTCTTCTTTGCTTCCACCGCAAATCGCTGCCTTATCTGCCCGCAAGTTGTCTTTGCTTTAGGCGCTTTCCTGCTGCCGCTTCTCTTGCTACTGATTGCTCGGTCCTTGGGGAAGCTTGAAGACTGGTGCCCTCATGTGGCTGGTCCAATTTAGATTTCTTTGGCCTCCCAGGTCTTGGTGCTGAGGTTTTTGTCCTCTTCCTGCCATGAAACAAGCCAAGTAGAGATGGTTAGTTAACAAATGAAGATAAATAGCTCGACAAGTTAGGAAATAAGGTTAGAATGCACCTTTTCTTCTTTGTTCCTGTTAGTGAGCACCTCCAACTCCCTGCTCTATGTCCATATTCTCCACATCCACTGCATTTGGCCTGCCTTGTTCTTTTTCCAGTTCTTTCAAAGGGTCCAAGATGTCTTTTCTTCCTTTCCCTGCCTGGTCCCTTTTTGGGCTTATTAGCTGGTGGCAGCAACTTGAAACCCTTGTCAACTTCTGGCCACTGGTTTCTATCAGTGATATGTGGGATTGTACCATGGTATGCTGCTTGAAACTTCTCCACTGAGTAGTACTGGTGTACAAACTGGCCCATGTTTGGCTGCCTCATGATGGTGATGACAGCCAATGCATGTGGACATGGCTTCCCAGTTAGCTGCCACTCTCTGCAAAATACAGGCATGTTGCTTGCAAATACACAACATGCCTCCTAACCTCTTCATCCTTGTATATTTCTCAGAACCACGCTTCTTCTGGATGTCCTTTGGTGACTTTGAGGTGCTTGGTTCCTCTAGATTGGGCATTCAATTGGTGTATTACAGCAGGTAAAATGCCATGCTGCAAGGCAACTGAGATCCTTCTCCTCTTGGCAAACAAAGTCAGAGTCTTTTCCCCCGATAGCATCGACCAAGCGGTTACAATGGTAGATCCTTGCATTCTCGATCCAGAATTCCAAGACTCGACCAAGTTATTGTTGATGTAGTCACATTTGATCTCTGTACAGAACTTGCTCCTAGCCCACAACAAATTATGGTGATCTTTCAGCCAATCTAGAATGCTAGGGCTGGCTTGAACAACCTTATCAAAGAAGTACTTGAACTTGTGTGGAGTGTAAGCCCTTGCTGCTGGCCACATATTCTTGGCATACACATCTCCATGATAGTATTTCTTCAGATTTTCCATTAAATGCCTGAAGCATTCTCTCTTCTCACAATTGGGCCAAACATTAGCTACTGCTTTCTCCAAACCCTTACAAGCATCAGTGCATACTGCTAAATTCTCCATAGGCCCAATTGCTTTGCTAAGTTGGTCCATAAACCAGGTCCAGTTATCAGTTGTTTCAGACTCAAATAACCCAAATGCAAGTGGAAACATCCAGTTATGCCCATCTAAAGCTTGGGCAGATGGAAGCTGTCCATTCCACAGCCCATTTAAGTGAGTAGAATCTATACTAATGTATGGCCTACACCCATTTCTAAATCCATCTATGGCAGCCTTGAAACAGCAGAAAAATCTACAAAAATAGAATTTGCCATCTATTTCCTCATGTGCTATCTCAACAATGCTACCAGGGGATCTCAATTCTACCTCTGCCTTAAACCTGTACAACCAATCAAATGAATCATCTGACTTACCAAAGAGTTTGTCATGTGCCCTCTGTCTGCCATATACAACATTCTGGTAGGGTATGTCTAGGCCATACTTGTCATCTAGATCTGCCTTCAATTCCTTTGGACCCATGGTAGGCTTCCTCTTCAAATAGGGAATAGCCCTTTGAGCCACCCAGGGCTTGTGAGGCCATCTTTGCCAGTTACCTTGTTCCTTGAGGCACAAGTATGCACACCTTCATTTATTTGAACACGCACACAACACATGAAACATTAATAATTTAGCCACAATTTAGTACTAAGCATTAATGAAGATTGTATGACAATAACATTGTTAGTGCAGTATACCCTAACACTCCCATCATGCTGGGTTCTAGCTCTAATGATCCATGGACATCCCAGAGAAGCACGGTGTCCCCTGAACCTTTGTTTATCCGAATGAGCAGTACCAAAGTTCAAATCCATTCATGATTGCATGCTGTCTCACTGCTAGCCTAAGGTCATCCATTGAGGGAAAAGAAACCCCCCACGACAAATGCTGGATTTTCTCTCGTCCCAGTCAAACATTGGCTCTTGAGCATCATGGTCATCAACTGGAACAACTGCCTCTGCCATATCAGCTTGCATTTCAGCTGTCATTGTTGGGATTGGAATAGCCTCTCTAGCTGCTTCCTCAGCTCTCTCATCTGCTGCTTTGAAACCCATAGCCTCATAAACCCTCTCCTCATCAGCAGCATGCTTAGCATCTCCATCCTCTTTTTCCTCAGGTAAGATAGTAAGTTCAGCCCAATCTACTGGTGCTGCCTCCTCAGGTGGCACAACAGGAGGAGGAGTGCTGCAAGTATCACCATCTCCTTCAGCATTCTCAGGTACTGCACTACCTTGTGCATTGCAAGGAGCAGCACTTGCTTGAGCAATAGTACCAGTACCAACACTGCCTTGACCATGACCATTAGGACCACTGCCTTGACCATGACCATTAGGACCACTGCCTTGACCATGACCATTAGGACCACTGCCTTCATCATTACCATCAACAATACTAGGACCAGCACTTGTTTGAGCAGAAGTCACACCAGAGGCAGACCTAACATCATTGCTACCATTAGCAGGCTTACCATACTTATTGACCACATCCACTGCAAGCTGAGCTACCCTCTCATTCCACCTGTCTAGTATAAGCTGCTGGAAATGTTCATCCCTCCTAATTCTCCATTCAGATGCACTGTCAACATCAACCACCCAAACTGATAGTGCCCGCGCAGGTCCCCAGATTATCTTTGTGGCCATTTGTTCATTAAACTTAGCCAGAGTGTAATGCTCGGTCCTATCAACCCATATGTCGTGTTGCTGCTCTGCCATTTCAACTAGCCCATACTCATCCTCAGCAACCCACTTAGAAACCTTTACAACTAATCTAAACGCATTGCCAGGATCAATCCTGACAGATAAACATACACAAATCGAGCAATGTTAGACAAGAACCTAGTGCACAGCATGCCCAGAACCATGAAAACATGGCATAAACCGAGCAAAAAAATTATAACTTACCAAATAGGACAACCAGTCTGCAAATGCCAGTCCATCTCGTCTAACGTGACCACCCACTACATCAATTATCTACGAAACACAAGCAGGCACAACATCAAACTCATAATGCCTAACCCTAACATCCAATCATACCGAACACAACCAAATAAGGGAAGGGCAATGTCCATCTAGCGGGGAATACCCGATTTACGTGGAGCCGTGGAGCTTGATGACATTGCTTGGGAGGAGCGGCGGCGGGGAGGGGTGGCGCGGCGGCGGAGAGAGCTTCGGTGGCGGCGGGGGGGCTGGGCGCAGGGAAGAAGAAGGGGAAAGGGGAGAGCGTGGCTCGGCTTTGGGCGCGGGTGAAATGGGCCACTGGGACGGCCCGTTTCACCGATCTGAGGGAGGGGCAAGGGGCGGGGCGGTCATTTTGCCCCCCCTGCTGACTCGGATCCGGCGTGGACAGCACACGTGGCCTGCCACATCCTCAAAAGTGGTAAATTTGTATGCAAAACACAGCATCGGTGTCGATTTAATAGTGACTCTGGGAACGGTGAGATCTCGAGAGTGGTCACCCGTTATGATGGTAAAAAGTTAAATATCCCCAACAGGGGCATGAGCAACCGGCCGCCGCTTGCCCTGCCCTTGCCAGTCGCTGCTCGCCTCTCCCCGACGGCCGCCGGCTACCCGGTGTACCCCTGCGTGGCAGCGCGCTCAGTGGCTCCACCAGCAGGTCCCCAGGCGCTGGGCGCGCCGAAGCCGCCAAGCAGTTAGGTCACAGGTCAGCCAGCAGCTGTCACAGCAACTCGCAAACTGCCGGCCGCCGCCGCGCATGTCGCCGAGCCTGAGCACCGACCGCCCCGTCTCTGCGTGCAGGTCGCACAGGCTTCGTGCCCCCACCAGCCGCTAGGTGCTCCAACTCCAAGCTACAGAGCGGCGCCCTGGTGAGCACCAGATCTCGCAAAATCTCGTTATCTTTGGACTTTAGTTTGGACACAGCACGACATGAGCACTGGTGCACTGGACTATAGATTTAGATATGTGATTCATTATTGTTTGGTTAGATAATTCTTTATGAAATCGCTTCATAAGTTTGAATGAAATTTCTTAATGTACTTTCTTGTTTTTGTAAGACAATTATCTGTAAGAACCTATATGCATAAGTTTTGATCATCTTAAATGTGTTATCGCAATTAGGTTAATTTGTAGTAGTCAATGTTTTCAAAATAAGTAAATAGTAGTCATTCGAACTTTTTATTTTATCTTATTGCGTAAATTTTTTTTTTTTGCTAGGACTACCCTCGTTTCAAATCCTGGGTCCGCCTCCTCCCCTGCTCCTCTCCTTCTTGGTGGCACGGGGGTGGCGCTGGCCAGCGGGGAGGGCGCGGGCGGACGGCCGGGAGGCGCAGGGCGCGGAGGGTGCGCGGGCGGGGAGGGTGTGTGCGGCGGCGGCGGTGTGTGTGAGTGTGTATCACAGGGTCTTCAACCTCTGCTTGCCCTTTTCGCCGCCTGCTTCCCTGCTGAACGCTCTCGGGTCTCGCCTCTCGGGAATCACCGGCCGACCTACCTCGCCCTATAGGTTGATCCACCTCTGGCTCCGATGGCGTCCTTCCCGCCGCCCAGACGTTTCCTCCTACCCCCACGACACCCTACCCGTCAGCACCTCCGCCTCCGCACCAGCAGCACCAGCAGCAGCAGCAGGGGGCCGCTCCAGCGGGGGCGGCGACGCTGCTGGTGCGGCATCTCCCAGAGGCTATCACGCAGGAGATGCTATCCCGCCTCTTCTCCCACTACGGCGCCACATCCGTCCGGCCCTGTTCCGGTGGAAAGTACTTCTCTCATCTTGTCGCTTGGTTGACTATGCTTCGATGGTGCTTCACATGTTGTTACAGTAGCGCGTGGTTATATCTAGTATAACTGATTTGTTGATACTGGAATGACCTGTTGGTCATAGATATGTCTCATCTATATTTGGTCAAGTATATGGATACCGATCTGTCTCCAATATTATTTGGTTGCTAAAACCATTTTGTTGGTCTGTTGCTAGCTGAGGAATATTATGTTTGTTTAGTTTCTAAAACCATTTTGTTGGTCTGTTGCAGGTTGAGGAATTGTGCATTTGTAGATTTTAGGGATGAGGCGGCAGCCAATCACGCACATTCGCTCTTGAACAGGTTTGCTTCATCAATCATGCTACCTGTTAGGTTACTTAGACTTTCTTTCTTAGCTGTGGTAACTAACCAGTCCTCTCATTTCAAATTCCCCACTGTGCTCATCTCAACTCATATGTCAAGAATTGCGTTGTTTGCTAAGGGATGGCTCTGCAGGTTGAGGTTTCTGGGGAAAGTGTTGACTGTCGAGCGAGCTAACCGTCCAAATGCAAATGATTCTCAGCTGAGGCATCAGGACCAATTAGTGCATGGGGCGCCCCAAGTACCAAGTATTAGTTCCCAAAATCAGAAGGATCACACATCGACTGCTGAACCAATCGCCCCCAAGCTTGGTGTGGACTATCCATTCCCTCCGCACCTTGAGTATGTTATTAGCTCAGCACATCATTATTCCACTCCATTATCTTTTGATGCTCGCATGAAGATACTTGGCTGTTTCTTAGAATCTTAGCTCTCGTGAATACACTCTGTCCTGCAATATTACTGTTCTCAACAGACATTCATTTAGTAATCAGGAGATTGACCTGCCATCTGCTATTGAGAATTTAGATTTGTACAAAATTTAAGGCAAAGTATATATGGTCCATTTGCATTTATCATTTTTCTGGGAAGTAACCATCTGCTGCTGTATGCTCATTTAGTTGTTTCACTTCTATTACTATGTTGCAAAGTTAAAGTTTTGCATTCAGGCACCTGTTGACTGCCATTGTATGCTGAAACCTTTTCAACTGTTGGCAATCCTAATACGCCTCACTTGCTTGAGCTTGATTTGAGTGCCTACAATTTTTTAGGTATGCATATCCACCACCAGATGGAAACATATTGACAAATATTGTCAACGCCCTGATTGCGGTCCCTCGATTCTACAACCAGGTTTATTTGGATTTCCATCCTATGCACCCATTGTTACAACTTGCAAGGCATGGCTCTGCCTATTTTCTGTATTCAGCATGTGTAGATGCATTTTGATCAAGTCATTTTTCTTTGTACAGGTCCTGCATTTAATGAACAAGATGAACCTTCCTGCTCCATTTCGGATGGCATTGCCTACTCCACCGCTACCATCACAAGTGCCTGTTACCCCTCATCCTCAGCCAGTACCACAATCTACTACCACCGGGGAGCTTCGTTCGGCTGATTTGTCTAGTGATGAATCTGAGTTAGAATCATCTGATGTACCTGCTACTTCTGTGTTTCCAGTTTAACCTTGTAGTGTCTTTGTTAAATCATCCATACACGCTTTATCTATCGCAGGAAGATATTGATAAACGGAAAAGCAAGCGTGCAAAGCATGAAGCAATTGTTGGTCCTGCAGTTGATAAAAACGTTGCTCATGAAGCAGTGGGGGTGAAACCTGTTGCATTGGTTTCCAATGAGCTTCAAGTGATCAAAAAGAAAAACCCAGTACTTCAGGTTAACTACTCTTTGTTTGTTGATGATTCCTCATTGGCTGAAAAGTCAAGCGTCTTATGTTTTTTGCTGATGCAATGGTTCTCTTCAGATAAAAATTGCTCCTAAGCCTATACAGAAGGAACCACCTGCCCCAAGTATAACTGACAATGAACCGGATTCAACTCATGAACAACTTCAACAGAAACATTTTGTCATGCCTCAGGAAATGTCGAGAGACAAATTACCACCAGAGGAGATTTTATCCCTTCCTATGTTCAAGGTAAACATGGCTATCGTAGTGCTACCATGTCATTTGCACAGATATTTGTAGGGTGTTTGGTTTAAGGAATGAGTTAGTCCATCATCTTTTCACTCACTTTTTTATTTGGTTTATAGAATGGAATTGATTGATCCATCATCATATAATTCCTGACAAGCTAACAATTAGTAGTAGTATGAGGAATGGAGTCATTCCACCAAATTTGAGCAATGGACTTATAATGCACCACCTCATCTAGAATGGAGTGATTCCTCAAACCAATCATCCTATTATTGGACAATCCTGGCAAACATATATATTTTAGCCAAGCATCCTATTAATGGACAATCCTGGCAACATATATATTTTTTAATTAAGTGGTTATTATGAATGTATCATCAGTTGGTGAGTTGTTTCCTTCCCCTTGATCTTGATGATGGTAGCCTAAAAGTTTGAAGAATGAAGAATGTCGATACGTAAAGCAACTTTTATATTCCTGTAGGTCATAAGTTGTTTTCTGACTGCTGAATCAACTTCAAATACTATGTTATTTTGCAGAATTACACTCCAGGAAATCCTGCCAGTGTTTTGTACATTAAGAACTTGGCAAAGGATGTCACTCATGATGACTTCTACTATGTCTTTGGTAAGGCTGTCAGAGATTGAGTATTTTAGGGCCTTGCTTCGTTATTTGTCCCAGATGAAAAAATTTAGGTATCTAATAGTTCGCTTTAAATGGTTTCTACCTATAGCGATTAACTGCTAAGGTTGAGATTTATTCCAACTTTTGCAACTCAGGCCCAGTAGTAACCCAAGCAATCTTGTTTGATGACTGTAGGCATACCTTAAATTTAACGACTGAAATGTACATATTGCTGAGGGTGATTAAGATGTGCTATGAGGTTGTGCAGATAGGCCTGGTCAAAGATCTGTTACCTAGGAATTAATGACCATGCTTGTGTGCTCCTTGGCTTAGTAAATGGTTCTTGGTCAATTGCTGCTATGAATGAAAGAGCTGGCTGCAAGCATGCACGATCATCAGAACTATGGTTTAATTCAGTCATAGTGCTTTTATGTAAACTGCATTTGTGCTTAAGATTCTAGGTCCTAGGCACCTAGCCCAAACATTATGAGTAACAAAGAACTCGACGATGCTGTATTTTTTGTATTGTTTTGTTGCATATCCTGTTTTTGCATTGGTGTTTACTTTTTTTTTTTCCCTCCAAAAGAGGAGTATCGAAGAAATATTTCTTCATTCACTGCAGCATTTTCTCAATTTGTCACTAAGGTAACTTTCTAACTTCTCTCTTCAGGCTCTGTATTCGAAAGCATGGACAGTGCAAGGTTGGGTCTAAGAATAAAGTTAATGCAGGTATAGTATTGACTTGGTTCCTTAAAAGTCACAAAAATTTACAAGCTACTTTTCATAGTGAAAACTATGTGGAAAGCTGCTGTCATTGGTTACTGTCAAGTTCTGTGCTCCTCATTGTGTGTTTTTCCTTTCAAAATTTTTAATCCTGTTGCAGGAAGGACGGATGCGTGGTCAAGCCTTCGTCACATTTCCCACGGTTGAACTTGCTCAACGTGCTCTGGTTAGTGATTTTGTTTTTGACATTATGTCTTGTTTGTAATGTTGTTAATTTATCTTATTTTAGGACTACAACAGGAGTGCAATAGACAGTTAGATGTGGCAAAAAGCCAAAAAGAAAATCAATAAATTACATGATTTTTCTTAAGAGTACACATCATCTTTCTTTCCACCCAATGAGCATTCTATATAATCCTAGCTGTTTACATGACTCTTTGTTGTCGGGCACTTGAGAACCATGAGTGCTTAAAAAATCTCTCATTTATGGTTTTGCAGAATCTAGCGCATGGCTATGTGTTCAAAGGAAAACCAATGATCATACAATTCGGAAGAAATCCTGCTGCTAACAAAGCTTCGTAAAGCAGGATGCTTTTTTCTTTCCAGATTTCGACAGATTTCAGAAGTTGCTAGGAACTGGAAGGTGACAATCAGAGGTTGTGGGTATCTGTTGATTTGTTACTGTTTTTGACATTACACGTCAGTCTGATTGGCCTCCTCCCATGGTGTAATGTTTGTTGAAAAAGAACACTGTATATTTTAATTTGCAGACCATTGAAACATTTACACTCGGTGAAAACAGACATTGGAGGTTTTAAGCTGCACATTGAGCTATTACTCCATAATTTTGTTTAAAGGCCCATGACTGCTAGAGGAGTCCCTTTTTTTTTTTTTTTTTTTTTTTTTTTTTTTTTTTAACGGGGGCTGGAGGAGTCGGTGGCTCCATCTCTAGAGTAAGTTAAGAGGGGTAGGTTGTCCGAAAGTGTTTTTAGAAGCAAGTTTAGGGGATGAATTGTACGTATAATGTACTAGCAAAATTTGTTATTCTTAGGAGAAAGTTTTTTTTTTTTAAAGACAGCTCCCATGCCCCGTGGTCGAACTCCGCCACAAGCATGCAGCTCCCCAGCGACACGGCAGGGCCCAAGCGGGTGAGCACGGCGTCGCCGGCGTCGCCACCGCAACTGCGTGCCACAGGGGTGGGCATGGGCCACTGATGAGATGGTGCCCGCGAGACGAGTGTTGCTATCCATCGTCCTCGTTGAAGCAGCTGAAATGTGTAAAAATAGCGTTGCTCTTCCGGTTAAGTCAAGAGCACCCCTTTCTGCTTGTTGTACTGCAATTGGACATTTACACTTCCCAAGGACACTCTGATGCAATTTCCAGTATTCTATTTAGTTCACTTATCACCTCCCAGTGTTCTTGATTATAGCAGACATGCAAAGTTAATCTTGATTTCTGTGATTTTTTTTTTTGTTCTAATTTGGGATATGATGGTCTTTAATATGGTTAACTGCAGCACCTTAAATGCGTTAGCAAGCCTTTGATCAGTTGTAAGGTATCTGAACTTTGGATTTATTTATGTGAAAGTAATGGTTTCAATTTGGTTGCAGAATTTACAAACTTTGGGTATGATAGAGGGATTAATCTGATCTGTTTTTTGTTCATCAATAACCAACCATATGTGAATGGATAGAAAACCAAGCAGTAATATTGTTGCCATGGCTCCTCTAATCCATTAACCGAACAAAGCACAAAAATATAACAATAAATACATTGAAGTCATTTCATTTCCACACTTTTTTGTTACTGAACCAACAAAGATAAACCATATCTTCCCCTGACCCACGACCACAAGATCATTGGTTCTGTTCCTTCCTACATCCATATATATGCAACATTGGCAATAGTACCCTATGCAAAAATGGGGAAAAGGGACCATTCATTGCTTAGGACCTGGAGCTCTGAACAACTGTCATCTCTCCTCGATGATTTGTATGAAACAAACTTATTAGCTTACCTTGGGATTGCATAGCTAGCCTCAGCTCGTATACTCCATTGCAGCTACCATAGTTTATAATTATCTATGTCTGATCAGGTAAAATATTGCTGACATATAAACCAAGCTACAGAAATCCAATGCATCGTGATGCATCCACTGGAGATAGAATACTTAAATAAGAATACTTAATATCAGGTAAAATATTGCTACCATAGTTTCTAATATGATTGTCTTGAAGAATACTTAAATAAAAATTTAAATATATCACTTATAAATAATTTTATACAAATAAGAATGTTTGGAGATCGTGTTGCTGTCCAAAACAACTTTATTCTTTTTATTATACATATAGATAGAGATAGAAATAGTCAGATAGAGATAGAGATTGTAAATAAAGTCTATCACAAACAAATAAAGATAATATCAAGTATCTACTTGGGTATCACACTGTAATATTTATGTTTGTTAAAATTAAAAATTACCTGCCGAGTGCCAGTAGGTCGAGGTGTCTTATATTATTAGTAGTACTTGCTATACTATACGTTCCGCCAATTTTTCTTTGGGATTAAGCATCAAAAGCACGGGCCTCTTCCATTCAGTCTGTGATCCACCGGAGTTTCCCGTGTTTTTGAGGGTGGATTGGGCGAGGCCAACAGTACCCTTAATAATTAATTAATTAATTAGTAGGAGAGTATTGCTTGCTGAATGTTTATTATTACAGTCCGGCACTGGAAGCGACGAACGCTATCCTGAGGATTTGCATTGTTGGAAGCCGGCTCCCGGACGCGCAACTGCACGGACTTTTCCTGCAAGCTTCTTGTGCGATTCATTCAACTTTCCAATCCAGAAGTGCCTTTCCAATCCATGAAGGCTGCCATCCAGCCCACATCATCCATCATTCAAGCAACTTTCTCCATCCAGGTGGCTCCAAAGTCTCCATCCAGCCCGTTCCTCCCAATCCTGCCTCGGGTCGTCGCGCGCGTTGGATTGGACCAGTCAAAGCTTCCAATGGACGACGCCGTGCCGGCCCGGGGCGTTACGCTAGAGGAAATGCGACGGGCACCTAGGCCATTAGCCCACAGCCTCGGACACCCGTCGTCGTCCCTCGGCGTGCAGCCAGAGCAACCCGTCGTCGTCCCTAGGCGTGCGTGCAATAGGGCTCCCGTGCGTCTTGCTTAGAAGCGGCGGCGGGAGGAGGCGAGATGGCGGGGGCGCAGTCGCAGGCGATGCTGGAGAAGATGGAGCTGCGGCAGAGCTACCGCAACATCTGGCACACCGACCTCACCAACGCCGTCGCCGCGGACCTCCCCTGTGCGTATCCGATCCGACATCCATCCCTGCGAACCTCTTCTCCTTTCCTTATTTCTGCACCAAGCACCACCATCTTCTGGCTGTGGTCTCGTGCGTGTGATCCAGGAACTGATGCGGGATTTTCTCCCTTTTTGGCTCCTCTGATGCAGGGTGCTGCCTGTCGCTGTGGTGGTGAGTCATGAGTGGGGAAGGGAGCTCGTCCTCTGGTTTCTCAACTTGTGCTTGGTTGTTTTCTCGGATCTTGTAACTCACATACAGCATCTCTTCTGTTTTTGTTTCTTGCTCCTGTTGGTTTGGTGTGGTGTCCAGCGGCCCGTGCGTGTCCTACATGCTGCGCAGGCGCGCCCTGTACAATGACATGTCAAGGTGCTCAAGAAACTTCTAATTTTCTTCCCACTCGCTCTGCGCTGCCATCGCGCAGCTAATTTGCATAATCTTCAGCGAGGCTGCCGGCTGGCTGGGTGTCTCTTGTCTCCTTGGCAGCGCAGTGTTAACTCTCTCCATGACCATGCTTGCTTGTGTTCCCTGTGCTGTGCATTTCCATTTCCAGGTACGTGTGCTGCGCTGGGTACATGCCGCAGCGGCAAGTGCGGTGAGAGCCAGTGCCCGGAAGTATGCCTTGCAACAGAGGTGACGCCTGATATGCTGCTATCGCTGTTTCTCTTCCGTTTTGTCTGTCGGATAGATAATTAGATACACCTGGTATGCTTCGCCAATCAAGTTCGGCAATTCAGTTGCTGATCGATCACGCTATCCCTTCTCATCAGGTGTTCTGCTGCTTCGGCAACTCGGTTGCTTCCACCCGGTTCCTGCTGCAGGACGAGTTCAACATCCAGACTACGCAGTGCGACAACTGCATCATCGTGCGTAGCTTCGACTTCTTCGATTCGCCTCCCTCCTGATGATTTGATTTGATTTGATCCTCCGAATCATCGATGATAATCGCAGCTAGCTGTTCTGACACCTTCCCGTCCTCGTCGCTGCATGCAGGCCTTCATGTTCTTCCTGCAGCAGCTCGCCTGCATCTGCTCCCTAGTCGCCTGCATCGTCGGCAACAGCGAGCTCTCGGAGGTGGCGCACGTCATCTCCTGCATGTCCAACTTGGTCTACTGGACGTAAGCATCTCGCTCGATCCGCCCCAGGCTCCAACTCTAAACCATCTTGCTAATTAATCTTGCTGTTCTGTTCTTTCTGCAGGGTTTGCTCGTGCATGCAGGTAATTGCTCACCCACTTGTCATGCATCTCAGCTCAGGTATTCAGGTAATCCCCTTCTTGATTTGACACTGGGAGACTCACAATCTTGCATTGTTGTCATGCAAACTTCAGACGCAGCACAAGGTGGAGATGGACAAGAGGGACGGCACGTTGAACACCATGTCTGCGCCTCCGATGCAGCAGATGTCACGTTGGTAAACGTACGTGCGTGCGTGCTGCGAGCGAGATCATCATGTGACGCTTCTATTCCATATATGAGGCGGATTCCCAATCATCATGTGACGCTTCTATTCTATATATGAGCCGGATTCCCGTACTCTGGTTAGGGGGACGATTCAATTTTTCGGATTTGGGTGCCATACCATGGCTAGTGTGTGATGTGTGCAAACTATGCCCCGTTTGTTTGGGCTCAGGATGGAAATGGGCCGGCCCGGCCCTGGCCTTGACCCCGGCCCGTGGCCTCAAGGCCAAATTTCAGGGCCATGGGTCGACCCATTTTATCAAAATGCTATGACCCTATTGGCCCAATGGGTATTGTGGGTCGACCCAAATATTTTCTATAATCATAAACTATAAACACTAACATTTCTAGAAATATATATATATATATATATATATATATATATATATATATATATATATAAAAATTTAAAAAATACCATAGCTGTACAACCTTAAAAAAAGTATCATGGCTTACCATATCGTTTCCCTTGTTGCTCTCTCTGCTGTCTATTTCTAACCATTTTTGTATCTTTAACAAAGTGTCATTTCATCACTACATAACCATGACTTGACGCTTTAACCTGATTAGGTCCAATACAGTTGCAACTTATTTTAGCCATACCTTTTGTTTTAAAAAAACATTCGTTGGTTTACTGGTTCTCTATAAGAAAGTAGTAGTATATACATAATATATTGTATAGGAGCCGGCCTTTGTTTGTGTGACATATGTGCTCGCCACTCCTTCCCCAAAATGATATGCGCAATTTCTAATAAAAAAAATAAAGAACATGTGCAGTTAGTTCAAGAGAAAATCCGAACATTAAAAAAATACTTATCCTAAATATTGGGATCTGATTATTTTATTCTTTTAATAACAATATTCAATAGATGCAAATGTAAGCTCTAAGTTGGTACTTTTCTTTCTCTGCGAGAAACCAACATCGTGTGCATGCATGCATCTACATAGCTAGGACAGCTATGCTCCTTAGCACCAATTATATGGCCGAACACTCAAACAAATATGATGACAACCATAGTTATTAATTTAAGATTAAAATTATCGTTACGTGATACATGGGTCGACCCACCTTACCTATTGGGTCAATAGGTACCGGCCCCGTCGACCCATTTTAGTTTTTGAGGCCGGCCCCTATGACCCAATGGTCTTGTTTTTGTGGGTCGGGTCAGCTACCCAATGGGTTGACCCGACCCATTCCCATCCTCAGTTTGGGCGATTTTTTCGTGTTTGGTGAGTTGTGATTTTGCTTAAGGAGGAATTTTGATCCTCTTCTCTGTCGCTCTGTTTTTGGGACATAGTCATCGTCGCCTTGGATTACGGTGGCGGAGCTTGGACACGAAATTAGGAGGCGCCAGCACTACAATGGTATTGGTGGCAACTTTCAATAACATGTATGTAGGATTACACAAACAATACTTCAACTTGAACTGTGAAGTTGCACAGAGGATGACCCCAATTATTAAGGACTTCTTCCTCCATTTCAAATTATAAGTCGCTTTAATTTTTTTCATACATCCATTTTTTCATGTATCTAGATATAATAATATGTCTAGATACATAGCAAAATAGATGAAAAAAAAATCAAAGCGACTTATAATTTGGAACGGAGAGGGAGTACTAGTTTGGAAACTCCAATCCCTCTAGAATCTCTTGCTTTTTTCTGGGTGGGTAATTCATAAAGATATCATTTTAGTTATCATCTTAGTTCTTCTTAGACGTTTTCCATCCCTGATTTTTGCTCCTCCTTGCTTCCAAAGTAGTCCTAAGGCGGTTTTCTGAGAGCAGATCATAATGGCTCATCTCAAGCTAGGCCCGGAGGAGAGAAGGGAACAACTACAGTCGCATAATAAACAGTTCATGGATCATTCTAAGTCATAAGTCACCATCAATGCCGATCACAAAACGATTGGAATTCGACCATCCAAAAAAAAAAAAAAGCACAAGTCATGTAGAAAAATGAGACGAACCAATGAGAGTCCGTTTACAGTTGTCCACAATAAATTTCTTGCTTGTTCTGGTTTCATGGCAGCAGTGCGAATGCACCGGGCACCGCAGGTGCACAACGGCCTTCATGTTGAGCTGACGCAAAATCATTGGGATGAATTATGAAACCATCTTCCTCGGACACTTTTTTTTAACGAACCCGGTTGGAGACCTGATTATATTTTTTTTTTTAAAAAAATGAATCCAGATCGGTAAAACAACAAAATTACAACAGAGCGATGTGACTCCAATAACAAAGACAACTATAGCTAACAACTAAAAGACAACAAAAGGTTACACTACGTGATGATTGAGACGCCTACACAAGAAAGAAGCACCACCAGACACATCACTGCCTCCCTCATCAAAAAGAGGCACGACACAACAACATGGGTTGACCATTAATCAGCACCAAGTAATAAAAGATCAAATCATTCTCAAGACCTTATCGGCCGGAATGAACACCGTATTTATAATGTCTTGCAACTAAATTATGCTACATTATTGCCACAAGTACTTTATTTTGGATGAAATGGAATTCTTTTTCACTATGGGTCTTCTCAAGAAGCCCAGATTCCGAAACCAAATGTCAACCAAATACAAGAGAAAAAAACATTCTGCCCCAATCTAAAAGGACGAAACACGTTAAAAAGTTTCAGTCAGAAGACACGCTCGCAATATCTAATCAGCCGTACCGGCAAAAACCGATAGAATATCAGGGTAGAGCTCTGTTTCTTGCCCGCACGTATGGCCGGTGCGCCGTACCGATCTCCATGGCTGGCCGATGTGCGCGCACGTCGTTGCGGAATTGCAGGATGTCGTGAACAATGTGTTCGTCCCAATCATCACCGATTCCTCTCTCATTGATCCAATCCAACGCAACGCAAGGCAAGCTATAAATACAGTGGCCCCTTGCATTGTCTGCAGATCGAGCTCAACTGCATTAAGCAAAGAACAGTATAACACCACGAGTACTAATGGCTTCTCCCTCCACAGGCACAGCCTGCTTCGTGGCCCTTGTCATCATCGCTTTGATGCTATGCGCGGCCACCACGGCGAACGCCAGGTTCAGGGCGATGCAGTGGACGCCGGCGCACGCCACGTTCTACGGCGACGAGACCGCAGCGGAGACCATGGGTACGTTGCACGCTCACATCGCTCGATCGTTTCCTCTTGGCATTTGTCATTTCTCTTACGGTACGGGCGCCCCGGTCCGGCAGGTGGTGCGTGCGGGTACGGCAACCTGTACGCGACGGGGTACGGCACGGACACGGCGGCGCTGAGCACGACGCTGTTCAAGGACGGGCACGGGTGCGGGACGTGCTACCAGATCCGGTGCGTCAAGTCCACCTGGTGCTACGCCGGCTCGCCGGTGATCACGGTGACGGCGACCAACCTGTGCCCGCCCAACTGGGCGCAGGACTCCAACGCCGGCGGGTGGTGCAACCCGCCGCGCACCCACTTCGACCTCTCCAAGCCGGCCTTCATGCGGATGGCGCAGTGGCGCGCGGGCATCGTGCCCGTCATGTACCGCCGGGTGCCCTGCGTGCGGCGCGGCGGCCTGCGGTTCGCGCCCAGGGGAACCCCCTACTGGCTGCTGGCCTACGTCATGAACGTCGGCGGCGCCGGCGACGTCGTCGATATGTGGGTCAGGAGCGGCGATGGCGCCGCCGGCGCGTGGTTGCGGATGAGCCATAACTGGGGCGCCGCGTACCAGGCGTTCGCGCAGCTCGGCGGCCGGCCGCTCAGCTTCAAGGTCACCTCCTACACCACGCGGCAGACCATCGTCGCCAACAACGTCGCGCCGGCCAACTGGTACCTCGGGCTCACGTACCAGGCCCGCGTCAACTTCTCCTGAGTCTGATTATATTTGCAACTCAAGCTGCAGGGCCTGTCAACGCTCTGCTCTGCTCTGCTCTTCCTTTGTTTCCGTTTCAAAAAATCGTAGAGTTAGGAAGTGCTTTCGTAGTTTCATTTCACTCTGAAGAGTTAGCACATGTTATTGTGCTGGTTATTGCGCGTTGCCCCCGTCCACGAGGAGCAGAGGGTTTGACGCGAGCATTGCTGATGTAAATTGAGCTTTATTACATTCAGAATCAACATGATAATTTACTGTCAAAATTTAAACCAGTCAACTGTCGTGTACTGTCATGGGTTGGCCTGGGGGCTCATGGACATGAATGACAAGTGCAGGAATTTCCAAAGCATGAGGTCATGTACTGTCACATCCTGTGTCATAAGATATAAGGAACCTATGTTTGTCTTAAGCTATATTAAATTTGATCAAACTTGTGAAGAGGCATATAAAAACGATAAATTATGAAACTACATTTCATAAAATGATATATCTAATCATGCTGATTTGATGTCATACTTATTATTCTGTTCTAAACTTGATCAAATATAGGATAATGCATCTACCTAGCCTATATCACTTAATAAATGAAGTTGGTGAATACTTGGGCCACGGTGGAGCTAATGTGGGCTACAACCAGGCCTTGAAGCAGGCACATCTTAGGTGACCAGGAAGGATGCTGAATTTTGCACCCAGTGCTCCACGTTTTATCTTCCGTGTCTAGCTGCAGTGAGAAGCAAATGGAGGTATGAAAAGTTGGCTTTATTATTATTTTTCCATTCACTGTGTCCTACATCATGGTGCTTCATGCTCGATCGAAATGAGACAGTATCGGCTTCATGCTCGATCGAAATGAGATAATATCTAGTGCTGTGACGTGCCTGTGTCGTTTCTGTATTGTGTGCATGTCCTAGCCATTGTAGATTTATAAATGCTCTGTGTGTCGTCTCAATGTAATCACTAAATAACATGTTCTCACTATATACAAAAAAAGCAGATAGCTTTCTTTGATAACAGACAAAACATTTGTCTTCAAAATATATAGCTACCAACATAACAAATAGTTTAAGTTAAACAGACTCTGTGGCTGCAGCACTTACAGCAGTAAACGAATCGGTTTTTGCTACCAATACCCACACACAATAAAAGGTTCAGGTTTACACTGGGCAATCCTCCAGACAAACTTATATCTTGTCAAATCCAAATTGAGACCATAATTTTAAAATGTTGCAACTACTATGCGGATGTGCAGGATGGATCATGTATCTCTAGTATGCCAACATCCTCAGATCAGAGCAGGATATTGCTTGGCCTGGAGACGAACACGTCGCTTATATTCTGCTGGATCCTGCATTTTTTTGGTGGAAAGAAAGCTGATTAATCTCGACAGAAAGAAAAACAAATACAGAATGATAACTGTTTCTTCCTAACCTGGATGAATAGGTGATAACCATCAGTCTGAGCAGGATCAGCTGGATTGGGCTGATCAAGCAAGTCCTGTATTCCAACTAGAATCTGCTTAACAGTGATAGCAGGCCTCCAACCCTGAAATTGTACAATGAGAAATGAAAATTCTCAGCAGGCATAACGCTAGAAAGAGCCTGCGAACTTCAGTTTGAACACTTACGCTATCCTCATTGAGAATTGAGAGGCAGACTGTTCCTGAAGGATAAACATTTGGGTGGAAAAAACCCTGTGGGAACTTGCATTTGGGAGGCTTGCTTGGGTAGTCTTCACTGAAATGAAGGGTAAGTGGGTAGTACCCACCTTCCCAATCAGTCTGCATAGAAGAGAGGATAGTTAGAAGCAAAGGAAATGTAAGGTTCATGTCAGTCAAAACAATGGACACTGGACCTGAAAACTACCCAGTGTCCATTGTTTCGAGATTGTTTACAAATAGTACAGATACATACATGCTACAAAATAGGAACAGATTGTTTACAAATAGTACAGATACATACATGCTACAAAAAAAATAGGAACATACATTTTGCCAGGAACAGGGAATGTAAAGCATATCAGAGTTACGGAGCCAGAAGCCACTACAAAACAGCATGCCAATGTGACTACATGATGGTGGAGTGGTGGAGGTGGCATATATATAATTCTTAATTCCTAAAACACACTGGTATTCTAAATCTATTGACATGAATCACTGGGACAAAAGAAATACATACTCAACATGATTGTCCAACTTTCTACCATGGTTTCCAACTTCCAAACGATAATGAACGCCTAAAAGGCAAATCGTGGGAGGAAAGGCTTAATGATCATGTTAGCTTGTAGTAAATCAACAGAAGTAGAACGCACAGTTCCTAATATCGAAATGCTTAGGGATTCAATAAGCAGTACAGTCCAGAAATAATAAAAACCATAGACCATGTGTTGGGAAAATAAAATAAATTAAATTAAAATTCACCATGGGGCAAAACTGCACAAGGTCGTTGATGTACACATCGCAACATCACTAAAGCGGTCAAGCCTAAGTAGTTAGTAGGTATTTAGCACAGGGCAGAGGTGTTTCTCTAAAATCCTATCAAGCATGATTAGAATTGTAGGGTCCAAATCGAATCCAACGGGTGTTACCGGGGCTTACCCCCCTGCTTGCCGGGGATGGTACAGTTCCACACCATGAGGTTCGCCGACCCGTCGGCTAGCGTCTCCGGCCTCGCCACGAAACCCTGCAGAAGACGAAGGAGATCAGATCGAGACTTGAATCGGGCGGCGGCACGAGAGATAGAGACAAAGGGCGAGGGGATCGAAATCAGGCACGTACGTGGGGGTGGTTCTTGCGCCAGGCCTTGCGCTCCTCGGCGAGGCGGCCGCGCGCGATTCCTCCCGACATGGCGGCTGCGGCGGTGGCGGCTAGCAGCTCTCCTCGCACCCTTGGATTGGATTGGAAGGGTTAGTTTGGGTTTCGGGAAGTCTCTTCAATGACAAACCGCCTCTTTACTTTCCCCTTGTTCATTCATTTATAACCTCCCATTATTGTTCTCGACATTCACGACTGACTCGGAGGGATTGGTTATTGGCGGCGAGGTAGTGGGTCCATCACATCAGAGAGTTTTTTTACTTTTTTTTTTTTTTGACCCAAGAAGCCGGCTTCTTCCGGCTGTTTAAACAGTGCCCGTGTGAGAGAGAAAACCAGCCGGAAGCAGCCCAGAGTAGCCGGCTTCTTAAGGAGCCGAACAGAACGAACAATCACATCAGAGTTGGGTGAGCCGGATCAGATGTGCTGTGGTTGTGTTTTCTTTATATATAGTAAATACAAAAAATTGTGTGAAACATCATTCAATGTGAGTATTTTTAACGACTCCTCAAATAAGGTTGTTATTCTTATTAATTTGATAAAAATATAAAAATTCCTCTCCAACAACTCCTCAAACCAACTTGTTATTTATCCCAAGTTGCTATTTACGCCTCCCTCCGTATATCTCCTCCATGAGGAAAGGACTTGCTATCGCGCAAGGCCGCTATTGTGATGAGAGAAGTTAGCGGAGCTCTTCATTTCTTAGCGGGGGCTCTTCGCTCGTTTAGCGGGGCTCTTCGTTAAACAGTGGGCCACTTCATTCGTTAGCGGGCTTTTTCGTTTTAGAGTGAGTTTTAAAGAGTTGTTGGAGATATAGCAACTTGCTAAAACTCAAGATTTGGCAAGTCGGTTTTAAGGAGTTGTGTTAATCTTTGCCGAGAACTTTACTTATAGCAATCAGCTCTTGGATGCTATACTCATTAAAATAATTTATGTGTATGTGTGGGAGAGAAGTTAAAAGTGACCACTATATTTGGCTATTTATTGGTTATAAAAGGCTAACTTTGCCTATGAAGTTGGATAAAGACGAACATTATTTTAAAAATTATGACGAAATCAATAACTTTATATAAGTTTTCATTTGAAATTATGTGGAATGTCAATTTTTTAAATTCTTATATTTTGAAATTTGAATTTTTCAAACAGCCTCTAGAGTTGACATGGTTTATAGAATTGTTGCAGATATCAATATGATCTATAACTTTGTGGCGGATAATTTTCATTTGTAGTCATTAGAGTCCTAAATAATCATTTTTATTTAGATTTTGAATTTATAAAATTTAGAGTGTTCAAATGACTTGGGCACAACATATACCAAAGTCATTTGAAAATTCCAAATTTTGAATTTAAAGAACTAAGAAAATAAAGCAAATATTTAGCACTCTAAATGATTTTGGATAAAAATTTACCAACTATAAAATTGTACGACAATTTTTTGTATAAATAGACGATGTACACATTTGAGGTCGTTTGAAAAGAAAAATGGATTTCAAATTCTGAGAATTAAAAAGAACTTTTGGCACTCTAAATAATTTAAAATGGAAACTTATTAGAGACAAAGATGTAGATTTCATTTAGGTCTTACAACTTCAATGTAAAGTTCATCTTCATCCAACTTTATATGCAAAAAGTTATGGATCTTTAGATAGCTATTAAGGGTAATTAATGATATAATAATTAGAGACATAATGATCTTTTTAATTTCTCAACACCATCCACTTCTAAAGGCATAGTGTCTAAGAGTTAATTGCCACAATTGAAGGGTGTCCTCCAGGAAAGATAATATTAGCTACTTCTCATCAAAGAAATACAACATCGGATACCTAAATCAAATTTACCCGATTTTTTTATGAAAGTCATTGGGATTGTTTTATTTTAATAACCAATAAATACTAATATTTTAAGAAGAGCATGTCCTAAATTAAAATTTGAAGAGCATGTCCTAAATTAAAATTGGAAGAACTAGCATTTTGAGTCACTTAAAGGTCCTATGAACACCCCAATGGGGGTGAATTATGTGTCTAATAAAACTTACATACTAGGGTTTTGAACTAAATTACCACTAGAAAAGCCATAACTACTCTTTGGAAGTATGTACTTGTGGTGGTTTTCCAGTGTGCTCTAACTTACTCTTAATCCAAAAGAGTTTAGCAATCTAGAGTTAACCATATCAACTAGCCTATAGATAATCAGGGTTATGTCACACAAGCAAAACACATGCGAAAGAAATAAATGTGGTAGGTAAAGAGAAAAAGTAAGAGAGGGCAAACTCTTGACTATGTATCCTATGGTATCGGTTGCCAAGCTACACATCCTAGTTCACCTTGGAGCTTCATAACCTCCCGGTCACAACTCTCTTATGGTCAAATTGTTGTATTTGACAACTAGGAATCCACCAACTGAAGGCTCATGTCATGAGTCATGAAGTCACACCACTGCCACTAGCTCTTATAGCCACATTGGTGCCATGTACACTACCGAGCTTCTCCACACGCTTCTCCACACAAGGTCAAAAGGGTTTTGTCTTGTCCCCCTCACATTGATATGAAGCTATTATATACTAAGAACAAGGGGTCACCACCTAGAAGTTCACCACACTTTCATCAAAAGGTCACACAGACCCTAGGTGCTCCATTTACCTTCATCAGAAGATCACAAAGACCTTAACTCTCTACACAAACACCTCAACCCAGTAACTCTAATCTCTCAAGCTCTAAGTACTAAACCTAACAAAGGGCAGTGTCAAAAAATATCATTATTAAATCACTTAGTCACGTGCTTAAGCGCAAAACAGAGACAACATCCAATTAAGCATTGGACGAGGTGACAAACCCACAGGTGGAAAATAATATAAGGGATGTGGTTGGGACTTCATAGTATCCATGACATGCAATTTTGCTTGTCCTCTATTCTATTTTTGCATCCTCTGCTTAGTTCCGTCTTGTGTCATGTGCGTGAACAGAGGGAGTGGAGGTCATGCACCATGAAGGGGGAGTAGAAGAAGATGAGGTTGTGCACAAGTAGAATGGAGCGGAGGTGGCATGCCATGGAGTAGAGATCAGATGGGATAGGGGTACGTGAGCAGATGGGCTAGGGGTGCCGAGAGTGGAAGGTGTTGCTGCTACATTAGAACTGAGAATGGTGGTGGCTAGGTGGGTAGTGCTAGCTATTAGGGCATTGGTAGGAGGTATGGTGCTTAGATGGGCTAGCAAGATTTCTTAAGACACAATGGGCTAAGTGAGGTATATAGACATCAATCTTTATTTCCCATTTATTATTTCATATATGCAGCTACATCTCCACATATATAGCAATTTTTTGCAACTGTGGGATCCAATATAGTTTCTATCTGACACTTGGATGTGGTCTTAAATGACTTGAGAGTGCAGTGAAGTACAAGAGCTATACAAGATTGCTTCTAAACTCTAAGCAAAGCTCGAGTCATTCTAACGCCCACTACTAGCTTAACTACTAAAGAGTGGACGATTGTCTTCTTCTTCCTAGATCTTCTTCTTATTCTGAGAGAAATGATTCATAGATGGTGACCCCTATTTATAGTACATATGCATAGGGAGTTTTTGTAGCTGAAGGAGAAGTGTCGGTGCTCACTGGTGGGGTTGGCTGACCCTATATGATGTGCTACCTCTTGATCCTATGGTGCTTAGCGCCTCTCCCAGTTGGTTTACAATTATCCTTTGGTGGTGGATAGTTGGTTACTAGCTTGGTCTAAATGAAGATGGTGAACCCTAAATCCTATGATAACCCATGGAAGCCCTTGGTCAAACTGACACTAAATCAACATGTAGATATGTTGGATTTTGTGTGTTGCTCACTAACATAGACTAGTGATGTGGATGGAGAGGTGACAGGTTGGGATCCTAGGGTGGGGTTGGTTGACCCAACTAGATGGGTCCTGGTGCCTCTACTTTGTTCCATGTGCTGCATGGTGCTTAATCCTTGAAATTACAAGTTTTTTGACTTTGCATACAAATAATTCTAAATACAAGTGGAACCATATTATTTGAAAACAAAATACTACTTTGATGTGGATTTATGTTTCACTTTGTTGCCATGGTGATGGTTAGAATTGACATTAATGACTATCAACAAGCTCTCCTAAGCTTGCCTTTTGCTCGTCTTGAGCAAAGATGAAGAGTTAGGGAAACGGATCAAGAGTTGCTACAATGTCAACTCATCACAAACACTTCCATAAAAGTTGGCATTAAGAACTTAATTACCGATACAAGCAAAGATCCTGACTATGGACAATTTCTTACAACGGAAATTGGCAGTGTAATCCGACCTATTTGTTGTGTGGCCAACATCTAGAGACGGCACTTCATCTTGTGTTCATTGTCCATTTGCTTTGGATGTTTGGCTTCTTGTTAAAAATTGGGTGGGTGATTGGATTTGGTTATCTTCTCTGAGCGTGCTCTCTAGGGACAAGCCTCTACTCAATAGCGAACAATGGTGACAATTTTTGTGCATGTACATGACTTGGAACATATATATATATATATATATATATGGAAAGAGCAAAATTAGAGGACTTTCCAAGAAGCAGCAAGAATTTTCATTCAAGGTTCTAGGACTAATCAAGGAAGAGCTAGTGCTTATTAAGCAGGCTTGTGAACGTCCTAAAGTTCCCTATTGGAGTTTCCACCGTTTCTTTTCATTATTTGTGTCTTTGGTTATTGTAAGGACCGTGACGCCTAAGAGGGGGGCGAATTAGGCAACTTAAAAGCTACTTCTAATTATGGCCTCTAAAATAACCTAGTCAAAACCTATGCAAGAAATAATCTATCTAGATGTGCAACTAAGATTTTGCTAGGTGTGTTGCTATCTCTACCGTAAAAGAGTTATGCAACCTAGGTTCCAATTCTATCAACTAGCCTATCAACTAAGCTAGAAAAGGTAAAGCACATAACCGAGGTACATAATGTAAATACGGAAGGTAAATGAGAGTGGAGATGCAAAGTCCCGTCGACTCTAGTATTTTTACCGAGGTATCGAGAAGCGCTCAAGCTTCCCCCTAGTTTTCGTTGGAGCTCCACGCAAGGAATCCCTCGCAAGGGCCAAGCTCCCGGTCGGGTAACTCCGTGGATAGCTCCGGGCCTTCCCCACGTGCAAGTGGGTCTCCGATGTGCCTTCCGACAAGCCTCTCCCGGACCGCTCCCCGCCGTCTTCACTATCAAGCTTCTGGCTGAACCACCGCGGGCCTTGTTCCCTTCGGTACATGGTGGCCGCCACACCACAAGCACAGTTGGTGTGGTCTCGCAAGACTATAAGCCCCTCCGAGTACAAGCACGGTGCACGCAAGCACCTTTGATCAAGAGTATGCAAACCTCACTAGCAACTAAGCCTAAGCCTAGAGCAAGCGCATAAGCGGTGGTCTAACTAGCCTAAGCACTTCGCAAAGCACCTACACTAATCACCAAGTGAAACACTAAGCACTATGCAAGTGGAGAGAACTAAAATGGTGTAGCAACACTCTTGGTATGTTTTCTCACTCTTTTACCCCTCAAATGGCCGGTTGCAACTCATATATATAGCCCCCATTGCAAATAGAGCTGTTGCCAACTCAACTTAGCAATGTCGTGAGCGTCGGGACGCCGACGGCAGTGGCATCGGGCGCTCAACGCAGCGTCAGATGCTCCCGGTGCAGCCACGTGTCACTAGACGTTTGAACTTGACCGTTGGCACCCAAATCTCGCATGCATCGGGCGCTTTCGACGCTTTGGCATTGACTTCGTAGCCGTCGGCGTCCTATGCATCGGACATGTCAGATGGTACCCATTGGACGCTGCCCTATAGCGTTGGGCGCGTCCGTAGAGCTCCCGAGAGCTCACGGACGCATCTGACGCGTCGAGATGGTATGGCATCGGACGCTCAGCGTCAGATGCTTTTTCAGCACATCGGTCTTCCGTATTTTGGCTAAAACTTTTTGCTCCGAACTCCGATTTTGATGACTTGGACTTTTTGGAAAGCTTATGAAAATCTCTACAATTTAGTGTTGGTCTCATAGCAGTCCAATTCATCCACCTCTTTGTCTCGGCTTCGGTAGCTTCAATCTTGTTTGTGACTATTGGTATTTCTAACGTCATTACTAATTTACGAGATTAGAAACACATAATACTAAATTAACTTGTCATTAACAACTAGCCACTTTATCTATTACCAATATCCTTAAGCATGAATTAGGTTGTCATCCCTAATTGTATTTGCTAAGGATAAATATAGGTTTATTATATATATATATATATATTATTCTATTATATATATATATAATATAGATATGAACTAAAATAGATATGAACTAAGAACGGTTCTGCAAGTTTTACGTATAATTATACCATTGTAGCATTTTACCTGAGTACTACCAAAGTTATCGATTTATATTTATACCACTTGGGAAGGACTGGATAAACTCTAAATATTGATATCAACTATATATACAATGAATAGGTGATATTACCAATATCATTTATTCTACTCATAACAGACAGAGGTCACAAGATAAATTAGATAAATATAGGTGATAAGCATAATCAAGCATCGTAAATAATAGATAAACATCAGAGTACTTTCTAGTCATAATCATAGTTAGCCAATGGATAAACTAAGGAATTAATATCTAAGGTAATTCTATAACTACATCAATGCATAACTCTAATTAGTGCAATTATATCAAGCAATCATTGTTAGATTAGTCCAACATCATGATCACATGTAAAGGGCATCATCTAGGAAGGATGTGAAACAGAATCATCACTCAACTTCGCGACCGTGCTTGCTTACCTATATACGGGGGGTGGACTACAGAGGAATCAACGCAGTTGTCACCTGCGCAAACTACCACACGACCCGGCACATCAGGGTGCACTCGCAGATAAATAGGATATCTAGACACCACGTCTACATATTGTCCATCATCTACCCAACGATCGTTTGGATAAACGCTATACGAGCAATTACATGAATTCAATAAGATCAAACCAACTATACTAGATATATAATCAAAGTAGACAATGACTATTGCAATTAAGAATATATGAACTATTAAGAATAATATTTTCCTAATCATAATTTAGAACACAATAAGAAAAAAATAACTAGAACTATGCCGAACTCCGCACTCCGGACAAACGCCCGGGGGCACGGATCCCGATGAAGAACTAGAACTCCTCTACTTCTAATCTAACTAACTAGAACTATGAACTAGAAGGCTCTTGATGAAATAGAAGGCTTCTTGATGCTTGAAGGCTTGGGGCCTTCATGAATAATGATGGTGTGTTTCTAGGGAGGGGGTCTGCCTCTTTATTTATAGTCCGATGGGATGAACGTGCGCCGCAGGATCAAACCGACTTAACCAAGGGCCAGGATGCATCGTGGGAGGCAGTGGAGGAACCTTCCAGAAAGAGGAGGGCAAACCCTAGCGGGGGCCGCCGCCCGGGCGCCATGGTGGGGCCAGCCGGCCACACCTAGACTCCTCTCGTCCGGTCCCGTTACTTCGGTGTCTTCTAGATCCTTCCCACGTCCCCGATAACGATCATTGCCATCGCGGATAAGTTTCATGATAATTATGCACTCTAATCCCTCTTTTATGCTTTTTAGAATAATCCTTGGAAAATATAGAATATGCAAAACTCGTGGAAATTATCGGTTAAAACCCTAGACTAGTGTGTATTCATATATCCTTTCGTGTTTAAAGTTCTAATAAAAGTTGACGTTATCCACCGTCAACAATGACTTCATGTCCGTGGCTTCTATTTCTTGTGTCTTGGACTTCTAGCATATGTTGCAGGTATTCAATATGGCTCCTAATATATTGCTTAAGGTGTTGATCAATTGTGTCACCACTTGCCAGAGTCCAAGTCACTTTTGCACCCTATTAAACTACAAAACAAACACTTGCAAATTCATTAGTCCAATTTGGTTGTGTTGATCATCAAACACCAAAATCTAAAGTAAATGGGCCAAAGGGTCCATTTTCCTTACAATCTCCCTCTTTTGGTGCTTGATGACAACACGACCAAAGCAAGCAAATAATAGATACCAAAAATAATATACAATCTACTTGCTAGGATGCAATGCAAAGGCAAGATTTATGTGATGCTAAAAGATACCAAATGAAATGGTCTTTGAGAGTTTATCTTGCCTTTGCCAGATGCCCCCTTGTGTGGTATTATGGACTTAAGCCTCCCCCTAACTCCACAATCCATTTCCTCTTTCTTGTACCATTCCCAAAATATGATTCTCCCCCATTCCATACCACTTGTAAGTTTAAAAAAAAATGAGTTTGGTATTTATTTTGGGGTGGGCTTGCTTTTGGTCCTACAAATTTTTCCCCTTTGGAATCAAACACCGAAAAGGAAGACATCAGTAGCACAAGGGAGCATCAAATTTTGTGATCCTTTATAAGTGGAGTGGAAATTGATCACAAAACTTGACTCTCTCATTACATAGACTAAGCTTCCCCTAAGTGTATGCATATATATAGTGTAAGGCAATGCATATGCACAACCGGCAATTTAATGCACAAAAGAAGTTTAATCTATATAATGCATGGAGAAAGCATAGAAGTATCGAATTGAAATCAACATAATGATATAGGGTTAGAAATACCACATGTAGAAAACAATTTGATATACCACCTGAACTAAATGGTGGGCTTTTGAAGGTATGATGCTTATCTCCGGGGACTTCATTTTCCTTGCAATGAGACTACTACATACATGAATCTTGAAGTAATTGTTAGTCTCAAGGCTTCTAACTTGTAGAGTGACCTCCCCTTAAATATGTGCATACAAGCATAGAATACTTGTAGGAGACATGCACATTGACTTTTAAGGTCAAATATCACTTGAAGAATGACACTACTTAAATGTGAGAATTATTTTCTAAATGTGAGAATTATTTTCATAGGTGATATTGGGGGTGAATCATCTACAATTTGGACTTTGGCACATATAAGATAGACACTTGTAAAAACTAGAGCTATGTGCCGTGCTCCTGAACAAATTAAACCATGTAGGTTTGCTCCAAGGGTAAGGGTGATACTGAAACGACCCGCGATTTCCTCGAAGGAAAATCCACAGAGTACATCATTTACAGTTGATACCACAGTTCATACATCGCAAAAAGTACAAGTTACATGGTTTTACAACACTTGGAGACACACCTAAGTACAACGTATCCTAGCGATATACGCTTACAAGTCAACATCAGAGTAGGCATAGCACCATAGCGGGTGAAGGCTCCTCCTTCACGAGCGGTCATTAGAGTTGGGGTAGAGTATCAGTGGGCGTAGACTTGATCTCCTTAACCAAACTTGAGTGTAGAAACGAGACCACCTACTCCTTCCAGCTCCATCATTGTCGTAGTCCTCCTCGGGTATCAAACCTGCTCAACTCTATCAGTACGATTCGTACTGGCCACTGGCTCCCACCCTATGCTTTGCTTTGCTGTGTGATAAGTGGAATGCAAGGGTAGAGCAAAGGTCTATATTTGGTTGTAGTTTTTCTATGCCAGTTCATAATATAAATATAATATAGTTCATCAAGTTTTAACCCATCTCATCCACACGTCCATCGATCCCATCCATTTCCACATCCACATCCACACATCTCACCACACTCTCACTCTCTAGTCGGCAAGAAAAACTCCCGCTCCTCCTTGCCTCAATGGCCTAAGCCGGAAACCAACAACACCTAGGGGAGAGAAGAAAAAGACACCTCTCTATAGTCAAGTGAAGCGTAAATCATAGGAATGTCCATGACCGTGGATACGGCTATACGTATAGATCGATCAACTATGCAGAGCGTGTACACCTGGAACCACAAGATCACCATCATCAGCATGTGCACTGCCTAGGCTGATATCGAGCCGCCGCCTAACTAGCCCGATGTCACCCTACCACTCAGCTCTAGGGCACCCCGGAGATCCACCGGCACGCTGAGACTGTGAGACATGGTACCGGATCCCCAGAGGGTACCACGTTGTCTTAGGAGGGTGTGGGTCTCAGCACCCGTACCTCCCTACACTATCACCTATCAACCTAGTAGTAATAGCAGGGGGCCAGCTAGCCGTCAAGTTGTTTCCCGACCCATCAGGAACGAGTGGTGTGTACGAAGGGGTCTCAAGACATACCAGTCCTTAGGGGTGACTAGACAGGACGTCTTCACCTTGGGGCCCAATGCCCCGTGCCTCAACGGCACCTCCTGTTCCGGGGATTCGTCCCACAAAGACACTCCTCCCCGGAACCTTCTCACATCGCATGTACCAGCCATAGGTACTCTCTCACATAGGAAGTTCCCAGATCACACTCCCCCGGCAAGACTTGTCCCCTGACTCGTCATAGATCCTGCCCAGTCGACACAACCCTTACCACACACCCAAGACACACGCCAATATCTCTCCCATGTTATCCCCAGTTATCCAGTTTACGGCACCACGTGCCTTAGCCACACACAAGCATGTATGAGTAAAGTGTATGTGTGTAGCAAGTATCATGAAGCGGGCAAGCGTCTATCCTAGCAACGGGTGTGCAGGGGAAAGGTTGCGTCAATGTAATGGCTTATCAAGTAATCTACCATGCATCCTATCATAGTTATTTGCATAAAGTAAAGCACAAGCAACTACATATTGCATGCCTAATAGGATTCTACGAGGTTGGGTGGGACGTGGCACCTGTTCATAGCAATCCATAGTCTTCCACATCCAGTTGTCCTTCATGTCTCCTCCTTCCAGTGGATCTCTAGTCCATCCATCGTCATCGCGATGCAACTACCTCGGTATAGCGACAAACAAGGCAAAAGAGCAATCAAACTCTAACCAAAATCTAGTACTCCCTAGAAAGCAACAAGGTACAGAAGGAATCAGATAACTCCGAATAAACACCGAAAGACTTAGCCCTCGTGGAGAGTGTCCGATCCTCGGGTTCCAAACAAACAAAAGTGGTTGTCTGTTAAGCATAAGCTCGGATTGAGGCCTCAGAATAGCCAGTACTTCCCGGGTCAACCATGTCGACCTGTACGGCTCCAAGAGAAAAGGCCTTGATCCTAACTTAACTTAAGCAAACACCACGGCTTGTGGCCTCCCAATCCGAACGTCATGGAAATTAGCGGGGACCGGAGGGTCACAAGCAAGAGGAAAGGGAAATGGGAACAACAGGGTTTGGCCCTTGTGGCCTTTAACCCACAAGTCACAACTACTATATGGGATTCAAGTAGGAAAGATTAACACGAAATAGAGAGATTGTGACTTGGTTCCGAGGCTCTTTGGCTCACCCATCATGGTAGCGATGGTAGCAAAAGAGATTGGAACACGAACAACAGAGGAGCAGCTACAGGCCCTCTCGATCCGCACAACACAACCACGCCGGGAGCCGAGAAGAGAGTAGCACAACAAAGGAGGAGAGGAGAGTCAGCTGGGCATGTCCATGTCATGGCCTCAGTCACATCCTCGGTGAGGATGGTTTTCCAACGGTCGATCGGGTCGACTCGCACAGGTCCGAGAACACGATATAGACCATGGCTTTGCTAACTAGAAGAGATAGTCCGGTCTTTGATCCGATCATCATGGCCAAGATGGGATCGAATAGAGCGGCTAGCGGGGAAGAAAAATGAAGTAGAAAGAGGGGCAGTGATCTACTCCTTCCAATGCACATGCCACGACAAAAAGGCGGGGCATCGAAGAGGAGCGATGCACAAGAGAGTACCGAGTGCCTAATCCGCTTGTAGGGTACCTTGACCAAGGTGCACTAAATGCACTAAGACGTTCCCCGAATTCTTGGCGGTGCGGTTGTCACCGCGAAAACCCAGGGAGTGTCACGGTCTTAATAGGTACAAGCATACAAGAGGGCTATGTACCAAGGAACCAATAAAGGGAAGTAAAAGCAGGTTTCCCCTTCCCTTGATCCACTCACCCACGGCGTCGACGCGGAATCAAAGGAGTGGGATTAGGAGAGCAATAATAGAACACCGACGAACTCGAACAAACATCAAACGGGAT
>JADLZL010003174.1:0-78623 GCA_015844335.1 Chrysopogon serrulatus | reverse complement strand
TCCATCGAGTGCCCACGGATCCGTCATATGCACAGTGTTCTGTCCGTAGGGGTTTGGCAGAACTTATAAACTGGCTGATAAGCTGAAACGACTGATTAGATTAATATTATTGAAAACTGCTGATAAGCTAAAGCGAACATAGGTGCTGATGAAAGTTCAATCCAAAAGCTAAAACTGTTAGCGAAAAGATTGACAATTCACTCTATGTGTTTCAACACTGGTTAAACACTAGCTGTACGTCATGGTGATTCGAGATGTTCAGCTGATCTAGAACGCGCTATCTATCGTGCTCTAGTCACAGATGAAGACGGGTGAAACGTTGCGTCTGAAAATGCATTACCATCGGACACTTGAATAAATCTCTCTAGAATGCATATATGCATACATCGACAAACTCTGACGCGGGCAGATCGTATATATGGCTGATTCGCTCTGATGATTACAAAAGCAGGAGAGCTGATTTATGCAGGCACCGCACAAAGTAGAGCCTGTTTGTCGAGGTTGAATTGGGTGAATTAGTTCGCTGTTAAATCCTGTGGTTACATCGATGCAATTCCTGCGAAATAGAGTAGATTATCTTTTTTATGAGGAAACTAGAGTAAATTATCATGTTCGTAGTGTGAGCAGCCAGCAACTAAAACGAATCGGATACATCCTATATCCTACACAAAAATTTAAAGACAAGGAGGGGCACCACCTACCAATATTGGATTCTTCATGTTACCTGGAACTGAAACGTGAAAAAAGGGTTACTGAATTTGCAGCAAAAAAAATTAATTGGGCTTAGATTGTCGTCATCACGATAAATCTTTTGGCCAACATTTCATCTGCTTATCACTGAACCACTACAAGATCGTATATATGTTCGATTCTTATCGGGCCAATATACAAATGTAAATGCAGGGATATACTGCCCTCACTCTCACTTCTAAACAAGGCGCTGAAGAATTTTACTGTTAATTCGACAGAAACAAGCAACACCGGGTTCATTTGCCACAGATTGACTTATCTTGCGATTAAATACGGAACAGCACAATCAAAAACTAATTTAGCAAAGAACCAGAACATCTTTTAGGAAACTACCACCAGTTGTTCAAAAAAGAAAAAAGGAGCTAGAGAAACTACGAGCAAGACACGAGCCTTCCCGCAGGCTCAGAGTGATGCAGAAGCTGAAGCCGCCCCCCACTTGAGCAGTTTGTTCTCGCTTTCATTGCGGATCGTCCATGCCACGTGAAGAGCTTCTCAAAGCTGGCAATCTTTAGGTGGGCAGGCAAGCTTGATCGACTTGCAGGCAATAGGAATAGTCATGCGTGCTTGTGACAGAAACAAGAGAAGCATCTAGCTAGCTACCGAGACTGACACTATTGTGTACAATTAATCACTACTAGTAGCTTTTTGCTTCTAGGGTTGCAATCAGTGCATGTCGATTTCTGAGCTGAAAGAACCTTCGTCCAAGTACACATTTGGGAGGAAAACAATGCAACTTTCTCACCCGGGGGCGTGCATGCGTTATTTTCGACCTAAATGTCCATTTAGCCTGTTTAAGCACGCTACACGGTGGCTTAGCCGAGTTCAATGAGTTTAAATGACTAAAAAACGGTCAGGGATGATCGCTTCGCGTTTAGATGACCTTATCGATGCATACTGATATGAACTTTTTTACTAATAAAATTAGATAAAGTCCGTCTTACCTCTAAATGTCACGATAGAGTATGATTTTTAACTCTTGAACTACAAAATCAAACACCCGATGCTTGACAAACACAAAAACCGTACAAAAACACTCCTCCTCCTCTAAACTGGTTCAAAGTGTATTCTAGAGTGATTTTTGTTAATGTAGCAATCCATACCCCCAGCCCCCACGTATTAGGACCTAATGTATCATTGTCAAGATTTGCTTGGCACCCTTTATAGGAGTGGGAGGGAGAATAGTAGGGTGTTGACCAGTGGGCAGTGGCAGAGGGAAGGGCTGGGGGGGGGGGTTGGAGGGGGGTCCCAAAAAAAAAAACTTCCCATACCTCCCGTAACACACCTCTTGAATTAGGTTCTTAATTATCTAATTAGTTTGTTAATGATATTATTTGTACTAAGATTATTTTGTTCTTGTACCATATTAATCTCTAATAGTTTGTCCCTTACCACACACTTTAATTAGCTAGTTAATTGAAATCATTGCTTTCCTAGTTTAATTCTTCTAAATTGGTCTCCACTGGGAGTTATATTATTTAGCATTAGTCTTCCTATTGTTTTTCTTATCTCATATGTTCCTATCATCGTTCATCTAAATGGATGTTTAGCAGTGTACTTAACTTTTAAAAGTGACATAGTGGTATGATTGTTTTCATGTATTTGTCTATTTAAACGACCATTTTACCCATTCAAGTGATTGTTTTGTCTAAGGCTAAACCACAAGTGATCGATTGTTTGCCATTTAACGTTAGGATCTAGTTATGATTAATTTTGACCTGTTTAACTATTTGTATTATCTTAATTCTTTTTTACTAAAGAATTAGATTGATTGGGTGAAGGTGGCCTCAGACTAATTAGTTTCCTTCATTATTTTTTATTTTTTGCTTTCTTTTGTATCGCAACATGTTTGTTTATTTAGATGTTATGTATCCTTTTATTGTGTATATATTTTGACACACATGATTGTTGCCCGTTTGTGTGGCTCCTCTGTATCTAAATCCCTAGCTTTGCCCCTGGTGCTGACGTGTGGGGCCCATGACGTCGTAAAAACAAACAAGGTTTATTTGGTTCGAGGGGGGCGTTCAGTGCATAGTTTTATAATTTAGGACTAAAGATTGAAGATACTTCACTACTACAGAACAGGCCTCGAACAATAGCCTCGGCAATACTCGCGCCCGGGACTAAAAACACTTTCAATCCCGATTGGTAACACCAACCGGGATTAAAAGTCCCCCGCCCAATAGCTATGGTGTCGGGCATGTACAAGTGGGAATTTTTAGTCCCGGTTGGTGTTACCAACTGGGACTAAAAGCCTATCTTTAGTCCCGGTTGGTGTCACCAACCGGGACTAAAGGTTTTGTCCCGGTGTGTGACACCGGTCGGGACTAAAGATAGGCCTTTAATCCCTGTTGGTGTTAGGGTCCGGGATTAAATGTCTCCCCCATATTTGAATCTTTCTTCCTCCCCTGGCCGAGCCCGAGCTCTCACTTGTTCTTTGTTCTTCATGTGTTCTTGCTTGATTTTTGCTCACATCTCCGGCCATTGATTCATTTCTTCATACTTCGCCGTCATCGACTTGTTAAGAGGTCACCGGCTTCATCTTCTCAAGTTTTAGCAGCAGCTTATGTCATTTTGTGGTGTTGTATATGTGGTTTTTTTTTATTTCTACACGATTTTAAACTCCAATCACTTCATCGTTTGAATATTTCAATGTAGGTAACTATAATTATTACCCTAAAAATTAGTATAGACTATTTATTACTACTATGTCTACCATATTTTATGGTTTAGTTAGAAAAAAATACTAAATTTATTGTTTTTTTATTATAATTACTTTATTGAAAAATTAACATTTTATAATACTTTAGTTTATAATTTAATTATAACTAAGTATGAATAAAATATTTCAATGATTATTTAATTATAACTAAGTATGAATAAAAAAATTTGTTTACAAAAAATAAAAATAGAGAATTTTAGGTTATTTGTTAGTTTAATTTGTGTATAAAAAATTAGGAATTTGTAATACATTATATTATAATTTGTGATTATATTAATTAGTTAATTATAACTATTATGCATACCACATTTCATGGATTAGTTAGACAACTAGATTATATTGTGGTTTTTTTAATTTTATTTGTTTAGAAAAATAAGGAATAGTAAATTTTAGGTTATTTGTTAGTTTAATTTGTGTATAAAAAATTAAAAATTTGTAATACATTATATTATAATTTGTGATTATGTTAATTAGTTAATTATAACTATTATGCATACCACATTTCATGGATTAGTTAGACAACTAGATTATATTGTGGTTTTTTAATTTTGTTTATTTAGAATGCTAAATTATGTGATATGCCATTTGAGGTATTCTATTTTAAATTTCATTTGTGTAGAAAATGAGGTATTTAATTTTATTTAATTGTGGAATATGCCATATAATGCGCATAATGACACGCCACTTTGGATGTACAATGCCGATCGCCGCTCCAAAGAATTCATTGATGGTGTGTATTATTTCTTAAGTCTGGCCGAGGAAAACAAGCGGGATGGATTTATATGTTGCCCATGTGCCTTGTATCAGAATTTGAAGGAATATTCTAGCTCTAGAAGTATTCACTCATATTTGTTGAAGTCAGGTTTCATGCCAAACTATATTTATTGGACCAAGCATGGAGAAACCGAGATAATGATGGAAGAACGTGAAGAAGAACAATTGGAGCCTGATGACATTATTGCTCAATACGGTGACTTCGATGATACAGCAATGGGAGAAGCTGAAGAAGAGGTAGGCACAGAAGACACACCTGCTGAAGATGATGCTCTTGGTGATGTCATTCGTGATGCACAGAAAGATTGCGAAAGTGAAAAAGAGAAAGCAAAGTTTGACCGCATGTTAGAAGATCACAAGAAATTACTATACCCATCCGCCAAGATGGGCAAAAAAATTGGGTACAACACTTTAAAATGGAAGGCACAGAATGGTGTATCCGATAAGGCATTTGGGCAATTACTGAAGATCCAAAAAAAGATGCTTCCGAAGCCTAACGAATTGCCCACTACTACGTATGAAGCAAAACAGGTTGTCTGCCCTTTGGGATTAGAAATTCAGAAGATACATGCATGTCTAACGACTGCATCTTGTACCGTGGCAAGGACTATGAAAATTTCGATGAATGCCCCGTATGTAAAGCATCGCGATATAAGATCAGGCGAGATGACCCTGGCGATGTTGAGGGGGAAGAACGTTCCAGAAAAAATCCCTGCCAAGGTTATGTGGTATGCTCCTATAGTACCACGCCTGAAACGTCTTTTCAGAAACTAGGACCATGCAAAGTTGTTGTGGTGGCACAAAGAAGACCGTAAGGTTGACAACATGTTGAGACACCCTGCAGATGGGTCCCAGTGGAGAGCAATTGACAGGGAATTTCTGGAGTTTGCAAAAGACACAAGAAACTTTAGGTTCGCCTTAAATATGGATGGTATGAATCCTTACGGAGAGCAGAGCAGTAGTCATAGCACTTGGCCTATTACTCTATGTTGACACCTGTTATCACCCAAAATTTATTAGTAATTACCACTTCCCGAGATATTGATATATGATAAGAATAGGGTTACCATTAACAATTTCCACGAGTTTTGGTGATTTGTGCATTTTTCAGGGAATTTCGGAAAAAGCCTAAAAGAGGGATTTAAGTGCTAATTTACCACGAAACTTGATCGCGACGCAAACACATCACCGGAGGGTTCAGCAATACTCGAAAGACACCCGAAAACATGGGGGGGCCAAGCCAGCCAAGTGGGGCCGGGCGGCCCCACCACCACCGGGCGGCCCCTAGGGTTAGGGTTTGCCGCCCCCTTCTGAACCTTCCTCCACCGCCTCCGAGGAGTCATCCTGGCCGCTTGCTACATCGGTTTTGATCCAACGGCGCGTATCAATCCCACCGGGCTATAAAAGGAGGGCCATACCCCCCGAGGAGGCCGGATCAAGAGATGAAGAATCGAGCTTTAGATAGAGATCCACTAGATCTAGGCTAGCAATCAAGATAGAGATTAGAGAGATAGAGTAGAAGAGTAGAGATTCGGAGGAGCCCCTGTCGGAGCATCCTCGTGGAGCCGATTCGTCTGGATTCGGCTCCCTCGCCCGAGCCGTGTTCTGAGGTACTTTTGTATTTACTATTCTGATTCAAGTGAGCATTTGTTTATATTCGTTCTTTGGTTTGCAACTCATACTATATTGAGTACATTGATTTGGGTAGCTCCTAGGTCGAGTAGTATTCGTAGCGTAGACGTGGTGTCCGGGTTATGATTGCTTGTGAATGTCCCCCCCCCGATAGGATAGTGGTAGCTCAGCGTAGGTGACTTTATAGCTGCGTTGAATCCTCCGTAGTCCACTTCCCGTTGATAGGACTGATAGGCCTATAGGTGTCCGGTAGGTAGATTACTCTGTTTCTTCTCCTATTCAGTCACCGGTCCGATAAGACGATATTATACAAAGTTTACCGGGAAGTTAGAACTAGAGTACATTAGCTATTTCCTCATTTTCAATAGTTTTCTCTAGATTGTTTGTACCCTTTTAGATTAAGAGTATTGGGCTATTTCATAATTCACCTACTGTTCCTTTGGGTTCGATATTAAAAACCGGGTTGATCTTGGTGAAGTGCCGATCAAGATATATCCGTAAACTGCGGATAATCGATTATAATCATTATTTAGGTGCGCTTAATTTATACCAACAAGCATTTAAAGGCGCCGTTGCCGGGAACGGTTTGTTGATTTTGATTTAGCCTATCTTAGTCTATAGTTATCCTTTTATATTAAAAACAAAAAAAATAAAAATATATTATGGAAAAAACGAATCTCAACTTTTATATCAATATGGAGCACCATCGGGATCGTACCTTCACCAATGGAATCTTCTAAACCTATCACATCATCGGCTATGAGCTACGCCCGGGATTAATTAAATTAGTTTAGGAACATATCTTTTCTCGTAATACTAGCGAAAACCCCTATTCCCACTTAACGATTTTGAGCGACATGTTCATATCGAGCATTAAAGGCATGGCCGATGAAACTTTAAGATGGAAACTCTTTCCGTTTTCATTAACTGGCAGCCAAGAAATGGTATAATCGCCATGTTGGGAGTAGTCAAGAGATTGGGAAATATTACGAAAATACTTTTGTCTTAAATTTTTCCCCAAAGAAAAAGGTCGCTAAACTTCGATTTGAAATCATAGGATTCAAACAATTAGACAATGAATCGCTAGGCAAGGCTTGGAATCGTTTCGATGGTTTTGTAAATTCGGACATAATCTTGCTTTACCGAACCCATGCTTTTACAACATTTCTTTTTAGGCTTTGATGATAGAAATAAGGAATATCTTAATTTGGCCTCGGGTGGAGCATTTATGCATATTACTGTTGAACATGCTAAAACTATTCTTACTAATATTTTAAATGATCTCCCCGAAGAAAAAGAAGAGTTGTTAGAAGAAAATTCTCATTTAGCTGAAAATGAACTTTTACCTGATTCATCGCAATTTATAGTTTAATCAAAACCTAAGCTAGCTAATAAAATAATTTTAAATTCTGAGTGGATGTTTGAAATAGAGGATGATTACTTTAATGATTTTGGGAATACTACACTTTATCGTAAAATTATTCAACCTCGGATTCTAGAGATTTCAATTCTAATCTTTCACATCCTGATGATTTAAAATTTCTAAGAGAAATAACAAGGGAATTGATTTTTATTTTGGGAGATGATTGGTTGATAGAATCTGAGCAATCCCCTGAAGTAATTCGTCTCAGTTCACCCTCTGTTAGTATAAAGTTACAAGTAGATTCATATCCCTTTGAAGCTTTATATAATCCAGTTGTAGGAGTCAACATTATGTCATATACCTTTGCTAGAAAATTCTTGAAAGACATACCATTAATTTCTACAAATAAATTATTTAAAAATTATTCAGGACATATTATTCCTAGTTTAGGAGTTTTGAGTGCACTTCCTATTGTTATTAATGATTTCCGTATTTTGCTAAATTTCTATATCTTTGATGTGTGGGATTTTGATGTAATGATTGGAGTACCCATAATAAAACTTCTTCAAGAAGGTCGTGATGGTAAATTAAATGTTCAACTTGGGAAAGGATTTAATTTTTCGATACCTATAACTCATGCAGTAAAATTTAAAGCAGAGCTCCTTCCCGAATTAGATCCAATAGAAGAGGTTAAGGCTATTGAATTCAATGATTTAATTCAACCCGATTTAGAAGATAATACCCAGTTCTTCATCGATGAAGAGGAGGAGGACCTTGTTGATCCTGAACCTCTTGATGAATTACTAGAGCCACCTAAACCTCCTATTGAGCTCAAACCTTACCATCCGGTCTTAAATATGCTTTTCTAAATAATGATCGAGAATATCCTGTAATTATAAGCGATAAACTTTCTGATGAAGAGACTTATAAATTAATAATTGTTTTAGAAAAACATAGAGCTGCTTTTGGATATTCACTCCAAGACCTAAAAGGGATTAGTCCTGTTCTTTGCACCCATCGCATACCTACCAATCCGAAATTACACCTTCAAGAGAGCCTCAGCGTAGACTCTAAAATGCGATGCGGGATGTAGTAAAGAAAGAAGTTCTAAAGCTTTTACATGCAGGGATTATATACCCCGTGCCGCATAGCGAATGGGTAAGTCCCGTGCAAGTTGTACCTAAAAAGGGAGGAATGACGGTTGTCCAAAATGATAAAAATGAATTAATACCTAAGAGAACCGCCACCGGATGGCGAATGTGTATAGATTATAGAAAACTCAACAAAGCAACAAAAAGAAAGACCATTTTCCGTTACCTTTCATTGATGAGATGTTAGAGCGCTTAGCAAATCATTCTTTCTTTTGTTTCCTTGATGGTTACTCGGGATATCACCAAATTCCTATCCACCCCGATGATCAAAGCAAAACCACCTTTACATGTCCTTATGGAACTTATGCTTATAGGAGAATGTCTTTTGGATTATGTAATGCACCCGCTTCTTTTCAAAGATGCATGATGTCTATATTTTCTGATATGATAGAAGAAATCATGGAAGTTTTTATGGATGATTTTTCAGTTTATGGAAAAACTTTTAATGATTGCCTAGAGAATTTAGACAAGGTTTTGCAAAGATGTGAAGAAAAACACTTAGTCCTCAATTGGGAAAAATGTCATTTTATGGTTAGAGAAGGAATAGTGTTAGGACATCTAGTGTCGGAAAGAGGAATAGAGGTAGATAAGGCTAAAACTGAAGTAATTGAACAACTACCTCCCCCTATTAGTGTGAAAGGAGTCCGCAGTTTTCTTGGTCATTGTAGTTTTTATCATAGATTTATAAGAAATTTCTCACAAATTGCTAGACCAATGACCAAATTGTTAGCTAAGGATGTACCTTTTGAGTTTGATGAAGAATGCTTGGAATCATTTAATATTCTTAAGAAAGCACTTACATCAGCACCAATCATTCAACCCCCTGATTGGTCTTTACCTTTTGAAATTATGTGTGATGCTAGTGATTATGCTGTAGAAGCAGTCTTAGGACAAACAAAAGATAAAACACATCATGCAATTGCTTACGCTAGCAAGACAATGACAGAAGCACAAGTAAATTATGCAACCACCGAAAAGGAACTTTTTGGTCGTTGTCTTTGCTATTGATAAATTTAGGTCTTACTTAGTTGGAGCTAAAATAATTGTTTACTCGATCACGCTGCTCTTAAATATTTGCTCACTAAGAAAGATGCTAAACCACGATTAATAAGATGGATCTTATTGCTGCAAGAATTTGATTTGGAAATTAAAGATAGAAAAGGGATAGAAAACTCTGTTGCTGATCATTTATCTAGGATGTATTTCAAAGAACCTCGTGAACTGCTCTCTGTGGATACGATATTTAAAACCTCCGGGTAAAATGTGACACCGGTATAATATCTCGTGGCGCTTGCGATAATCCTACTTAAAACTTATTTAAATGGAGTGCAGTTAAAAATACCAACAAGCATTTTTGGCGCCGTTCTCGGGAACGGTTTGCTGATTTTGACTTAGTTTAGCTTAATCTTGTATTATACTTTTATCTTTTCTTATTTTATCCCAGTCTCTTCAATAATTTTTGTGTTCATCCTTATGGATGTTTTTAATTCTGCTCCTATTTATCTATATGACATGTGCGAAGCTTTGAGCCACCAAAATCTATGGAACCTATCATAACACCTGGCTATGAGTTACGCCCATGTCTAATTAATATGATTCGGGATATTTTATCACCCGAACTAGATATGGAAGTCTCGGTAGCTAAAACATAATCATTCTATTCTCAAGATTTAGCTATCAATCCTAAACCCTTAAAATTCCACTTTAATGATTTCCAGGTTGGCTAAGATGCTCATAAAACAATACACATTAGATCTTCTCAAAAGAGCATCTTAGGAAAAGTGTAGTCAACTTCCTTTTCCTTCTGAAAGACATTGGAAAGAATGCAAGGATGGCATGTTGAATGATGCCATAGAAGGAGAGCTAACCCACTTAGGAATAAATTCTATCTCTCCCCTTCTATGCTCACATTAAATGTCTTTGAACCCATCTCTAAACCCATCCTTGACTCCAATGAATTTTTTTATGCTCTTTCTACTAAACTTCATAATAATCCTAGAAATCTATCAAGACATCTAAAAATAAGGGTCATGACGATTATAGGAATACCCAAGAAGAGCAACAATGGCAGGAATACATAGAACATACTAGAAATACATATCCCATTGTGAAAGAATAGATGGAAGAAGATGAAGCTCTAGCATCTAAACTTGGTTTAAATTCAAACGGTGAGCTTAAATTAATTTCTAGAACTACCCAAGTTTAGAGGAAACTTTAGGTGAGATCAACCTTGGAGACATCGATTCATGGGAAATCCTAGAAAATAAAACATCCAATCAATGTCATAGGCATGAAATGATAGAGACAAACTTGTTGCCTATAGACATCCATGAATAGACACCCCTAGAGTTTAAAAAGAGATTACATCGATGAGCATGAGAATTATCTCATCAACACCTTATTAAATCCATGCTCATATGAGAAATCTCCTGAATCTTTTGGTCTCTCTAATATTACCACACACGAGATCTTCAATCCCCTTAGTTTTTCTGTTCATAAAATCATTAAGAGGGTGGTTGTAGATGCATATGTTCATAAATATTATAGATCTCGTTGTAATCTTGATATAGATACACAAAGGCTAATGTTCTAGAGGAACCCACCTCACCAACTTGAAGTACAATAATTAGAAGGTTTCCTAAGAACAACTTTGTGTCCCAAAATAACCACTCTTAAAAAAAAATTAATTGAGCTTGCACCTTTTGTTATACCCTTGTGAATTGAGCAGAGTTATAATTATCAAAATATTCCTTTGGGTATTTTTGTCACTAACCATTTTAGGTTTGAAGTAAGAAAATAACTAATGGCGGCACCAGGTATGTAAAAACAACCATTATGCAATTTTGAATTACATCCACTCAAGCTTACATTTACTTTGTAAAATTCCAGCTTGGGGGAATGGTCTTATTTAGAAAATTCTATATTGCTAATATTGGTTGTCTCTACCTTTATTCAATTTATTAATCATACTCTTTCATCTCTGTTTGAATAACATTCTATAAACTTTTATGTTACCTTTGCTTGCTATAGTATGTTTAAGGTTTGGAGAAATTTCATATACCTTTTGAATTAGGCATGGTGCTTAGTTTAAACTGTTTTCTTGAGTCATAATTAGACAAGGTGTTTAGTTTGATTCTTGAACTAAGAGGTGTATTGATTTTACTTTCAAAGGCTTTTTGAATTAAGCGTGGTGCTTAGGTTAGAATGTCTTCCTAAGTCAAATTAGACGTGGTGTCTAGGTTGATTTTTGAACTGATAAGATACTGTAGTAGACATTGGATATTTTGAGATAAATTCGAATTAGAGATGCGACAGAGTACATGCTTAACTTTAATAACTTTGTAAAAAGAAGACATAGCTCATTCATCATGAATGAAAGAACTATGAGCATTAATGATTCATTCACTTTATCTTCTACTATAAGTTACTTTGCCTTAAGTCATATCTGTATAAAATATGATTTATGCTAAACAATATTAATATTATCTTTTCATTAAGCATAGACAAAATAAAAAATAAATTTTGGACAAGCAACCTGTGTTCAAAATCAGTATATTCCTTCGGGTATGTACTGTCCACTAATCTATTGCAGGCATAATAATAATTGGAGTGAAAAAAAGTCAGAAGATCAAAGAAGCAAAAGATGGCAAAAGAATAAATACGACAAAGGAGTCAAGATGTCTATGAACAACTCAAGATGCAAGAGAAGGAAAGCACCACCAGTCAATTACTCTTCATCACTTAGTGCTATCACGCTCTAATAATAAAGGTAATATTTTAAGGTAAGTGGTCACTTGCTCTTCTCTTGATCTTGATGTTCACATAAATTAAAACACAAACATGTTAGAGTTACAATTTTAATTGATTAACCTAATTAACTCAACATGATCTGTCTTTTAATATTATTCATGGCACCGTTCTTATAATCTCAGTCTTAACCAAACAAGCTAAAATATTATATTCGATCTTGGAAAGATGGACAATCCTTCCATTGGTTAAAGCAATTTATTCTTTTCTACCATGAGAACTTAATTGCAACATTAAATACTTAATCTTTTGATCCTACCACTTATGGCATAAATAAACAATTCATGTAACACCAACTTTATCTTGTTCAATGTGCTTAAGGATAAAGAAGAATAAATAAAGAAATAGATTTGGTTTTGTTGGTGTTTTACCACCAGCAGAACCCATGCACTTGATCTCTGCCTTGGTTTTGCAAACAGGGACAACACATCGAGAAAAATTTATTAAATCTACAAGTGAGGGTTCTGTGAACATGTACATTGAGCAAGATGTTTGCCACCATAATTAAAAAACTCTATTTTAACCTATTGGTCAAATCAAAGAACAAAAGTGACAACATCATCACTAGAGGTATGCAACTATCAAGACCTCCATCTGACAAGATGAAGAGATACACAAGAGTGGAAGAAAGAAGTTCTGTCGGTAAACTTAAAATTCCGTACCCTTGCCATAAGGTAATATGGTAGTTATCTAATTAATTAGTATTTCTATCTACATTAATAATTTCGCTTTAGTATATTCATCTTCATAAATATTAAAAAGAAAATAAAAATCTTTATTGCTTCATTTATTTGCATCATAAAATATTGAAATCTCTACATGAATAAACTTATGGCAACCCTATAGGAATATTTACTGTGGTGGTATAAATAATAATAATAATAATAATAATAATAATAATAATAATAATAATAATAATAATAGTAGTAGTGGTAGCAGCAGCATCATCTATGTTTACTTTCTTGCATTATGAAAGAAAAACCTAAGCCCCATAAGAATAAATATTCTATGTGGAGGCATAAAAAAATAATAAGAACTATATATCATACACTCATATTTAATTTCTATATAATTAAAATAGAAAATTCAAAAAAAAAAGAGAATCCTGCTAGAGCCTGTCAATTCAAATCAACTCAAAGAATAATCAATTATTTATTGGCTGATCACTAACCTCTTATTAAATTTGAGCCTCGAGTTTTGGTTTTCTTGTTGGAGTATAATTATGCAGAACAACACTATGATAAGGAGAGAGTCTATTAGTGGCACCCACCAGGAGCGCTGCTGGTTACCTCACTCTAAAGATCATCAACACCAAGTATTGCAAACATCTAGCTTGGGGGAGGAGCATCCCCTAGTTATCAGGTAACTATACCTAGGCGATTATCGAGTCTACTTCACATAGTCATAAAATACCAAAAATATGTGAGCACATGAAGGCTCACAATAGTATCATAGAAAAATTTGAAAATGCCAAAACTATATGAGCACATGAAGGCTCATCCTTAATTAAGAAAAATACAAAAATATTCGGGCACATGAAGGCTCGATGCGATCGAAGGGACTAGCTTGGGGGAGATGCACCCCCGTTATCATCGTGATTAAGGTATGTCTTTACTATTAATTTTATTTTAGTAAGCTATAGTGTGTGTTAGATTTAATAATTAAAGTATGTTTAAAGAACTCTCTCTCTCTAATCTTTTAAAGTGGAAATGATGAATAGTTGCTCTACTGAAATTTCTTTTAAGTGCCTAGTATTTAACCATGGATTCTCCTCGAGTTTGGATATGACTACTTTGATATAAGAATTTACTCCTCAACCTGAAATTTGTGGAGGCACACGCTTGAGCTAAAGTCTAGGTAATTGATCGACAATGATACATGAAGGTCTAAGCTACTATTTATCTTATTCTTATCATTACTAAGTTCGAGATTTATTTTGAAAACCTAAAATCTTACATGATGAGCTCTTGTATGTCAAAATCTAAATTCCTACCAAAGCCATATATGATACATTTAGAATTAGAAAAACCTTTGCACATTTATGCTTTGCTTGCTTTACATTGAGTTTAGTCAACCTTTGGAATATACCTTATGAGAGTCCTGTCATGCTTTTAAAATCAAGATCACTTACGCACTCCACCCACATATGCATTACTCCTACTCTAGGAAGTAAGCGCAGTCATTTCCACTTTCATCTAGATCCACTTTAAAAATGTTTCTCTCCTACATTAGGAGTAAACACCTAAAAAATAGACCCTATAGGACAACCCCCCGTTTAATTGCTCTAAGTTCTTATCATTATCTCTTCAATTATTTATATTCAAAGGATACATGTGGCTATGCAAAAGTATTAATAAAAAGAGAGAAGAGTGAAAAAAGAGGAGTAAAAGATGGACAAGTGTCCCAAAGATTAAAACAATGGGTACATAGATGTCCGCCTCCCAAATTAAAAAAAAGAAGAAAGAAGAAAAAAAAAAAAGAAGAGAGAATAAAGATAGCTTATGTTTTCCCGCGAAAAGAGTTCTAAGGAAGAAGTAGAATTAGGATTAGCCACTAAATACCATATATGCACCTATCCACCATACGCCGCACACATGCACATCTTGATTTGATTGAATGCCTTGATTCTCTATGGATCCATTGTTTGACTTTACAATATATGAATTGCAAGTATGTTCATCCTTGTTATTGCCACTCCTATAAGCACCACTATAAAATACTTAGTTGTAGGAAAGGCATAACATCATTAATGCCTCAAGAGAGAACCATAAAATACCACATACATTGAGAGACTTGAGGGTGTCATACAATTAAGCTCGAAGTTTTATTGCGAAAAATTTACAAAAACTCGAATATTGGTACTCAAAAGAATTTGAGACATAGTGCTTGACTTGATTGTTCTATCTTTCGATTGCTCAAGATTTATGCACAAGCTGTAAAGCTCCATAGTTAAAGGTAAAATGGGTAAGTTTGAAAGTTAGAGTAGTTTTGTCTAAACCAAAGGAAAATTTATGTTTAAAAAGTAAGTGAGCTTAAAAGAAATAAAAAGTATTACAAGAATTCCTGATCCAAGTTTATTAAGAACTAGATTTAGATTGTTTGCCAAGCGACCGGCAAAAAGGTAAGCTTAGGGGTATTGTTGACACTCCTTAGCGTCAACTTTTACTAGCACTTTAAACCCGAAGGAGAACATGAAAACATACTAGTCTAGGGCTTTATCCGACAAATTCCACGAGTTTTGCATATTCTATATTTTTCGCAGGATTTTCCGAGAAAAGGATAAAAGAAGGATTTCAATGCATAATTATCACGAAATTGATCCACGCCGAAGCAACATCGCTAGAGGACTCGGGAAGGGTCTAGAAGACACCCGGGCAATGGGGCCCGAGAGGAGATAAGGTGGGGCCGGCCGGCCCCCCCTCGGCCGCCCGGCGCCCTAACTCCACCGATCACCGCCGCCTTCGGAGTCTTCCTCCCTCGGTTGCGTGGAGTCCAATCGCAAAACCCATCCCTACGTTGATTTGAGGTCGGTTTGATCCGACGGTGCACATGAGATGAAGACACGGATCGCCGACGTGGCGGTTCCTTTGCCCCTACTCCACCTCGGCCTATATAATGACGCCCAAGGCTCCCCCCAAGAGGCATTCTACACCCTTATGCTTCATATTCTTCATTAGATTAGGGTTAGGGTCCCTCTAGTTGATCTAGTCTAGTTCATCTAGTTCTAGCTAGTTCATCTAGATGTAGCAATTAGGAGAGACTAGTTCTTCTAGATCTAGTCTTGTTTAGAGATTAGAGAGATTGAGTAGAGGAGTAGAGATTCGGAGGAGCTCCCCCAGGCATGTCGGCGCTTCTTCGTGGTCATTGTGGTTTTTATCGATTCGACTTCCTCGCCCTTGAGTCGCGTTAGGTACTTTTGTATTTACTATTCGATTCAAGTAAGCGAATCGTTTATATTCGTTTTTTAGTTCACATCTCATATTGAGGACTTTGATCTTGGTAATTGCTTGGTTGAAGTAGTATTTCGTAGTGTAGGCGTGGTGCCTAGGCTAGGTTTACTTGTGGATGTCCCCCGATTAGCCTGGATAGTGGTAGCTCGCGTAGGTGACTTTATAGCTGCGTTGAATCCTCTTTAGTCCACTTCCCGTTGATAGGACAGACAGTCGATAGGTGTCCGGTAGGTAGATTACTCTGTTTCTTCTCCTATTCAGGTCACTTGCCCGATAAGACGATATTATACAAAGTTTACCTAGTCGAACTAGAGTACATTAGTTATTTCTCTTTTTCTTGATATGATCTATGCCTAATTGTAGGGTTAAGTCTATACACTTTATCATTATCACAACTGTTCTCTGTGGATACGATATTTAAAACCTCCGGGTAAAATGTGACACCGGTATGATATCTTCGTGCCACAGATAATCCTACTTAAAACTTATTTAAATGGAGTGCGCTTAAAAAATACCAACAACCTCTTTCGGGTATGCGCCGATGGATTACTCGAAGATGTGTACCAGTGGAGGAAGGCATGCATCATTCAAAATGTCACTCGTCACCATATGGAGGTCATTATGGGGCATTCCGCACTCATGCAAAAATCGGGCAGAGTGGTTTCTTTTGGCCAACCATGTATGAAGACACCAAAGATTTCATCCAAGATGTGGAGCATGTCGAGGCACGGAAATATCAATGCAAGAGATGCTATGCCACTCACCAACAACCTTCAGATAGAGCTCTTTGATGTCCGGGGAATTGATTATATGGGACCCTTTATGAAGTCAAAGAATTATGAGTACATTTTGGTGGCGATTGATTATGTATCCAAGTGGGTAGAAGCTATGCCATGCAAGAATGCTAACTCAAAACACTCAAAGAAGATGTTTGAAGAGGTTATATTTTCAAGGTTCGAACACCTAGAATGGTTATAAGTGATGGAGGAACACATTTCAATCGATAAGAAGTTTCACTTATACCTACAAGCTCATGGAATACGACATAATGTCGCTACTCCATATCATCCTCAGACAAGTGGCCAGGCAGAAACATCCAATAAACAAATCAAGAATATTCTCTAGAAAATAGTGAATGAAATGGGAACTTTATGGAAGGATCGCTTACCTGACGCACTATGGGCATACCGGATAGCTTATAAAACACCTTTGGGAATGTCACCATATCAATTGGTATATGGCAAGACCTGCCACTTACCAATCGAATTAGAACATAAAGCTCACTGGGCTATCAAAAGATGGAACATGGACCTAGAAGCTGCCGGAGAAAAAAGGAAAATGCAATTATCAGAATTAGAAGAATGGAGAGAAAAGGCCTATCACAATTCAAAGATCTACAAAGAACGGACGAAGAGATGGCATGATAAGAGGATCAAGAAGAAGGAGTTTACACCAGGAGATAAGGTATTACTTTTTAATTCCGGTTTAAATTATTCGGGCTTGGAAAATTAAGGAGCAAATGAGAAGGACCTTTCACCGTTGTAAATTCATCACCACATGGAGCAATAACTCTACAATCAAACGAAGGTACGTTATTCAAGGTAAATGGACACCGACTTAAACTTTATTTAGAGCCATTTAATTCAGAGTAGTGGATGAAATCGAATTCATCCAGCTACCAACTTATTAAGTTCTATTTTATTTCGGTGCAATTTTTATCCGCAAATACATCTAATAGAAACATAGGAGGAGTCCGGTACCCCCGGAAGGGCACCCGAAGTGGGCCCTAGGTGGGGCCTGGCCGGCGCCCCTATAGGGCCGGGGCGGCGCCCCCGTGCCCCTCTCGTCCCCGACTCTCGCCTCACGTTCTTCTACACTCTTCCTACGTATATTCGCGTATTATCCACGCTATAATCGGATATCCTTTCGCACGGATCCCGTAGAACCTAGGTTTTATCCTCATCCCGTCTCCCGAAAACCCATATAAATACGTACCTAGAACTCCTCAACTTTATTCCATAACCACCACCTCTCCCTTTCAAAGAGAGCTCTCCAATCTAGATCTATTAGCAATGGCGAACAAGGCGATCGTCTCCTATGGCGCGGACTTCGACAACATCCCTGCCGATGATTCAAGGCCCTCGTCCCTCGCACGCCGAAGCCTCTCGCCGTCGTGCCGCGAAGCAAGTTGCAACGATCCCCCAATCATGAGCAAGTCTACTACGTGCAAGATCCATCTCTCTTCTTCCTCCACCACCGCAAGGCCGATGCTTGAAGGAGGTGCTAAAGGAAAGCAGATTGCTATCCCCAAGGGTACCCACTCTTTGCACCAAGACCTAATGAGCGACTCGTGGCGCCGAGACCGACAAGAAGGGCAGGGCGATATGCGCTAAGTACTCCAATGCTTTGCCGCCCTTCCGTTCAAGGAGTTCGTGCAAACCCCGATGAGGTATGCTACACCGAGCCCATCGCGCCTAAGCCAAAGCCTAAGAGAAAGAGAGCAGCACCAGCATTAGCACTGGAGAAAGTTCCCAAGCAGCCAACACCAACCCTACGCACTCTTAACGAGAAGCTTGAAGGCCTCTCTGACCTTGTCAAGGAGATGGAAACATCTAACAAGCTGAGGGACAAGCTCATAGATGACGTAGAAAAGAAGGTTGGGGTTAATCTCAAGTTAATCCGCTGCCTCAAGCGCGACAAAGATAAGCTTGAAGAAGAGGTTGCAGCCCTCAAAGCAATAATTCAGGGGCCTCAACAATGAAGGGCAGCATTAACGCCTAGTTATCCAATAAGGCACACTTCCGCTAGTCCGATTAGTTAAAGGAGTCAGTCGAGTCGAGTCATTTTGTTATGACAAAGCCTAATGAGCTAGGGCAAATCGTTAGCTCGGTCATTAAAGCGCCTATTGAATTATTTTATACCACCACCATAAATGAATAAAGTGCCTTATTTTATATTAATGTGTGTTATCTATTCTACTCTCCATTTTTGGAATATTTTGTCTCCACATATTGCATAGAAAGTATGCAGGAAAATAAGTGTGGGGAAGTACAATTAATCACGAGAAGCAAAAATACGAGGGGAAAAGTAGCGTAATTGACGACATCGACCCAACACCGCACACGCGGCCGCGGGACCCGCAGGACCCCGAGGTGGGGCCGGCCGGCGCCCTGGGGCCACGGCTCTCGCTCTCTCGCCTCTTCGTTTCGGTCCATGGTCGTTCGAGTTAATTACAAGTCAAATACATATACTCCGAATTTCAATTAAAACTTTTAATCTTTATAATAAATGCTTCACGAAATAATAATCCCATTCAATCCATGACTTAAGAGAAATAAATTATATGACACCCTTCTAGAGTCATGAATATTCTAAATTCTATAGTGCTTCATGATTGTCTAAGTTATTGTAGGGAGAAAGATAGCAAAGATAATGATTATTCAATTTCTGATTAATTTGTCTTTGGAGATTTTATTTCAAAAAAAAAAAAAAACACTTAGCTTCACTCTTCTTTGTAATGGAATCCAATAATAATTATGTCAAAACAACTTTAATTATGGCTTCGGTTGAAGAGGTTTATCATATTCCCAAATCATAAGATAAATAAAAATAAAATTCACTATCTTGAGCAATATTGTGAAGGAGGCATGAGCTATTCAAAAAGATTCCGAGGAAATAAAAAGGACAAGTGTCCGAAACCTCGATGAAAGAAAGAAATAGGAGCACGTGCTCATCAAAAAAGAAAGACTCATGGTTCCTCCAACATAATATGCCAAGAAGTGAGAATTTTTTCTCGATATAGGAATATGATATCTCTCTCCTCGCTATAAAAATATATTCAATTTATGTCTCTACCATTAGTGCCATTACAAATGAGAGGGTTGAAGCTATGTTTTTTTTGCAAATACACCTTCACTCCAAAAGACATAATTAAAGAAAGAGTAATCGATCTTCAGCTCTCTTACTCCGTAATCACTTGAGGATCCATGATAGACACTTTAGAACTCCATAATATATGATCACTAGACATTTACTATATAATTTAATCTCTAAGTTACGCATTGAATGTATATCCATTCTACTAAAACCAACCTTTTTCTCGGGGACGAGCAAAAGCCTAAGTGTGGGGGTAATTGTTGACACCAAGTATCACCCAAAATTTATTAGTAATTACCACTTCCCGAGACATTGATATATGATAAGAATAGGGTTACCATTAACAAATTCCACGAGTTTTGGTGATTTATGCATTTTTCGAAATTTTCGAAAAAAAAGCCTAAAGAGGGATTTAAGTGCTAATTTACCACGAAACTTGATCGCGACGCAAACACATCACCGTAGGGTTCAAAATACTCGTAAGACACCCGGCAACAACGGGGGGCCAAGCCGCCAAGTGGGGCCGGGCGGCCCCACCACCGCGGCGGCGGCCCCTAGGGTTAGGGTTTGCCGCCCCCTTCGGAACCTTCCTCCACCGCCTCCGAGGAGTCATCCCGGCCGCTTGCTACGTCGGTTTGATCCAACGGCGCCGTATCAATCCCACCGGGCTATAAAAGGAGGGCCATACCCCCCACGGAGGAGGCCGGATCAAGAGATGAAGAATCGAGCTTTAGATAGAGATCCACTAGATCTAGGCTAGCAATCAAGATAGAGATTAGAGAGATAGAGTAGAAGAGTAGAGATTCGGAGGAGCCCCTACTGTCGGAGCATCCTCGGGAGTCAGATTCGTCTGATTCGACCCCTCGCCCCGAGTCGTGTTCGAGGTACTTTTGTATTTACCATTCTCGATTCAAGTGAGCATTTGTTTATATTCGTTCTTTGGTTTGCAACTCATACTATATTGAGTACTTTGATTTGGGTAGCTCCTAGGTCGAGTAGTATTCGTAGCGTAGACGTGGTGTCCAGGTTATGATTGCTTGTGAATGTCCCCTGATCAGCGGGATAGTGGTAGCTCGCGTAGGTGACTTTATAGCTGCGTTGAATCCTCTGTAGTCCACTTCCGTTGATAGGACTGATAGGCCTATAGGTGTCCGGTAGGTAGATTACTCTGTTTCTTCTCCTATTCAGTCACTTTGGTCCGATAAGACGATATTATACAAAGTTTACCTGGGTAGTTAGAACTAGAGTACATTAGCTATTTCCTCATTCTCAATAGTTTTCTAGATTGTTTGTACCCTTTTAGATTAAGAGTATTGGGCTATTTCATAATTCACCTACTGTTCCTTTGGGTTCGATATTAAAAACCGGGTTGATCTTGGTGAAGTGCCGATCAAGATATATCTGTGCGCTTGCGGATAATCTGATTATAATCATTATTTAGGGTGCAGTTAATTTATACCAACACTCTATGTATCTACAACCTTCCTCCATGGTTATACATGAAGCGGAAGTTTATAATGATGCCAGTGCTCATCCAAGGCCCAAAGCAACCCAGCAACGACATCGATATCTATCTGAGGCCATTAGTTGTGGAACTCCTACTTTTATGGAACCAAACAGGTGTCCGTGTGTGGGATGAGTACAAACAGGAACACTTCGACCTGTGAGCATTGTTGTTCGTAACAATCAATGATTGGCCAAAGACTAAGTAAACTTTCGTGTCGACAAACAAGGGATATAATGCATGCACACACTGTTTTGATGACCTTGACAGTATATATTTGAAAAAATGTAGAAAGGTCGTGTACCTTCGGTATCATCGATTTCTTTCTATGAATCACCCAGTTAGAAAGAAAGGCAAGCATTTTAAAGGTAAGCCAAACCACCGATGCAAACCTCGCAACAGAACTGGGGAAGATGTATTTAAGATGGTCAAAGATGTAAAAGTAGTCATTGGTAAGGGACAGGGCAGCGAACCTGTTTCGAAAGATGCAACGGGTCACACACCCATGTGGAAGAAGAAGTCAATATTTTGGGAGCTACCATATTGGCAAGTCCTAGAGGTCCGCAATGCGATCGACATCATGCACCTAACAAAAAATATTTGTGTCAACCTTTTAGGATTCATGGGAGTGTATAGGAAGCCTAAAGATTCACTTGAAGCACGACAGGGCATGCAGCGTATGAAAGAATGAGACAACCTTCATCCAGAGAAGACAGATGATGGACGCCATTACTTAAGACCTGCTAGCTACACTCTGAGCAATGAAGAGAAAGAAATCATGTTTGAATGCTTAAGCAGTATCAAGGTCCCATCTGGTTTCTCCTCCAATATAAAGGGTATAATTAATGTGCAAGAGAAGAGATTTCTAAACTTGAAGTCGCATGACTGCCACGTGCTTATGACGCAATTGCTTCCTGTTGCTTTAAGAGAAATTCTACCTCCACATGTACGTTTGGCCACCGTGAAGCTATATGCATTCCTCAATGCAATTTCTCAGAAGGCAATCAATCCACTGGAACAAGCTGCTCTACAGAATAATGTGGTTCAATGTCTTGTCAACTTTGAGTTAGTGTTCCCTCCATCCTTCTTTGATATCATGACACACCTCCTAGTTCATCTAGTCAAGGAGATCAATATTCTTGGTCCTGTGTTCCTACATAATATGTTCCCCTTTGAGAGGTTCATGGGAGTCCTGAAGAAATATGTTCATCAGCGTGCTCGGGCTTCAACACCGTGTAACACCTCTGGTGTTACGTTAACCTAAACCTGCCATGTCATCATCATCATTGCATAAGCATTCATAATTAGAGAACCCTAATGTGAACAATTAAAATGAGTTTATTAAATTCTAGGGCTTGTTTGCGCTCTTTTATATCATATGTGTATGTGCATGCCATTCAAACTTCACTTACATGTTTAACCTTGTTTATAAAAGCAACCAACTAAAACCAATCTTGATGTTTGCAAGTGTTTGACTAACCCCGACTCACACCTCAAAACATATTTTACAATTCAATTATACAAAAAGAAAGAACTCAAGTTGAATTTGAAATTCAAACTCCAACCCTAACTAGAAATGGCTAAGTGTTGGAATTTTTATTTCACTTTCAATTTCTCGGGAGCTAACCATAATTAATTTTGTAAATAAAAGTTACCAAACTTTGGCACCATTTCAAAGTATGAACTTTTTAATTTGAAAGTATGCCATTGGTTGGGTTTGAAAAGTACCACAACATCATTAATTAATTGCCCAAAAGTCCAATTTGAATTTCCTTTTCAAAAGGCTTGAAATTCAAAGTGAAACTGCCCCCCTTTTCAATTTCATCTCAAAATGTTCAAAATTTGGGAAAACTTCAAAAATACAGATTGTACATCTCTTTTAGCTCTACAACTTTAGTAAATAAAGTTTTTCAAGTTTTTGAATAAAATTTGAAGTAATTTCAAAAGTTCCCCAAATTAGAAATTGTCCCCTTTTTGATTTTAAATTCCAATTCAAAAAATTATTCAGTTTCATGAAAACTCTCTTAATAAAAGTTGTAGATCTTGAGAAATGGAACAACTTTTATTTTTGGAGATTTTCATCTTTTATTCAAAATTTGAAAGTAATTTTGAAATCCCTAAAGTTAAGGTTTTGCATTATTTTCAAATTTGAAATGCAATTTCAAAACTGCTTGATTCTGACAAAACTTCTTTAACAAAAGTTGTAGAGCACGAAAAGTTGCACTATATGTATTTTGGAAATTTTTCAACTTCTATTCAAAATCTAGGAGTAATTTTGAAAAAGAAAACAAGATATCCCCCCCGCTACGGATGCACGGGGGGTGCCACCTCGCCACGGCCCATGCCGGCCGGTCGCCGCCGCCATGGCCGTTTCCCGCGCCTTCCCCGGTCTCACGCACCCCAACCATCTGGCCATCGCCGCGAAGCTGCTGGCCACCTCATCGATCTTCCCTTTGCCCTATAAATACCCTGGCCGCCGTCGTTGTCGACTTTTTCTTCTTTCTCCTCACCGGCCGCCGTGATCTCCCTGTCCAATTCACGCTCCATGCTCCACCACTCTCCAATTGCTTTTGCAACCCTGTCCGCCACTCCCTTGCGCACCTTCTGAGCCAAGAAGTGCAAGCTACAACCGCCGGAATCACCCGCACGCCATCATCTTCTTCCTGTCCGGCAAACAACGCCGCCGCAGTCACTGTCACTGCCGTCGACCTTGCTCCACCCACTTCCACGCCCGCAGCTCCTTTGTTTTGAAGTCACGGTGAGATTCTAAAGCTTGTCACGGAGTTGGTTGCGTCTAACATGCCGTCGTTTAGCCAGAACGGGAGCATGTCAGTGAGCGCTGCCGCGCCGCTAGCACCGCGTTCGCCGTCGTGCACTCCTTGTCCCCGCGCAGTTTTCGCTGGTCGTGTCGTGTTCACCTTGAGTCGCTAGTCACGTTGGTGTGCTTTGGCGCCACCGGAGGAGGTCCGTGAGCCGGCCGCGTCAGCGCCGCGCCGCCGAGCCACCGTGGTCATCGGCCAGACGCGCCCCGGTGGTCAAACGGGCCGAGCAAGAGCTCGTTGGGTGCGGTTGGATGAGTGGAGTTCGATGGTGCTATCGGTTTCGCCGGAGAGGCCGCCATGGGCGAGAACTATTGTAACATCCCGAGTTGCCAAACACCAAAAATCTAAACTTTTTAAAATTTTTCCTGCAATGTATGGAGCATGTAGTTGTTAGGACCGACCTAGGTCAAACGTAGGAGGGCTAGTTAACAAATCGTCGCATTTATATAGAATTGCTTGTAGGAGTGTGCCTTTGTTTTCGAGTTGGTCTTGAGTTTGAGTCTTGGTTGGAGTTAGAGTGCACGAATCCATAGCAAAAGACCACTTCTTGAACTTCCCTAAATTCCCCCTTACAAAATCCGCCACCTTCCCTATAGCAAAAACACCCTGAAGCATCTCTCGAGTCGACCCTCGAGTTGTCCCTTTGGAATCTTCTCGAATCCAAAATTATGAAAACAACACGACTCTGTTTTCCTCCATTGATTTTTCCCCACACATCTCTCTTTATCTCCTTCAATTTCATCATATAAAAGGGAATACTTTTCCTTTTCCCCCTGTTCCTCTCCATATTAGTCATCTCCTTTAGTTTCCACCCAAATCCCTTTTTCCAAATCCTCTCAATCCCCTCTTGAATTTGCCTAGAAAATTCTTCAATCACAAAAAAGGAAATAGCTCTCTATTCTTGGACCCAAACCTTCCCCAACCGGCCTAGCCCGCCGCCTACTCTTCCCCGGGCTAGTAGCCCAACTCAACGCCCTTCCCGCCAGCCGCTCGCCCTCCCGCGCGGCCCACCCACGCTGCGGCCCGGCTTATTCCGCGCTGCGCTTCGCCCTTCCTAACCTAGGGGCGACGAGCACCCAGGAGCCGCCGGCCCGCCAAGAGCGGCGCTCCCTCGGCGTCCGTACTGGCGCCCCGGCCCAGATGCGCTCGCGTGTCCCTCCACGACACGGACGACGAGGATCGCCGGGAGGCCGAGGAAACCCTAGCCCGCGACACCTACAAAAAAGCCGCGGCCGCCACCATCTTCCTCCTTTCCCCACCTACGCTCCCTCCTCCATCCTCCCCGCTCACCCTTCTCCTTGTCGCGGCTTCCCTCCATCGATCGAGCACCGTCCTTCCTCTCCCCGCCTCCCCACGCTTCTCCGTCGTGCGGCGCCCACCCAGCCGGCCAGCCCGGCCTCGCGCATTGCGCCCTCGCCTCCGCCCACGACGCACACCGCCGCCGTGAGCCGCACCGGCAGCGCATACGCCGAGGTGTGCCGTCACCACTGCGCCCGTCCGCCCTCGCCCGCATGCGCCCGCGACGCTAGCGCCGTGACGCCCTGCCCGCGCCGGGCGTGCGGCTCACCGTTCCCTAAATCGCGCGCCCCGCGCCCCGTCGCGCGCCACCGCCGCCAGTTCACGGCCGCCAAAGCTTCGGCGCCCGGCGCCCTCCGCAGCCACCGCATGCGCATGCCGTGCGACGCCATGCTGGCCGCGGCCAAGCGTCGCGGTGCGACGCGGCCACCGGCATGGGCACTATGCCCGGCGTACCCGAGCCGCCCGCTTACGCCGGCGCCTCCCTTGCTTCCATTACGGCAGCGCCGGCGACGGCCAGCACGTCTCGGCGCCAGCGCCCGTTCCCGTCGTGCTTCCTTCCCTCCACCACGCCCGCGCGACGCCCCGCCATGCACGAGCCGTTGCCGCCTATACCGCCTCCATCTGCGGCCCACGAGCCGTGGACTTGGGACTCCGACCTCACCATCCTCTCGCTATGTCCCCACCTCGCCTCGTTGTGCCGTCTTTGGGATCACGAGGATAACACCGCCGTCGGTGAGCCACCATGCCCCAAAAACTTCACCTTTACCCTCTCTCCTTAAACTTGTCGGCGTCCTTATGCAGAAACCGCCTTCGTGCGCTGCTTCCTACTCCGCGGAGAGTCCCCGGTGTCACCGCGCCATCCTCGAGCTCGACTACCTCCCGGCCGTGTGGAGACGCACCCAGCCAGCTCCCAGCCACCTGCGGCCGCCTCCGGCTAGCCACAGCCAGCTGTGGCCCGAAACAGCCAGCGGCTGCTGGCCAGCAGCTGGCCTGGGGTGGCTGCAGCCGGCCAGAGCTGGCCACGTGTGGCTACGACAAGCTACAGCCGGCCGGGGCCAAGCCCGGTTGGTCTGTGACCCTCCGGCCACCTCCCAAGCGACGCTTCACGGAGCCCAACCATCCTTGTCGTCGTCCCCGCCAAGGTCTAACCATCGAACCCCGCCGACGCCGTCCCTCGATTTACGGCAATACCCCCCCTCTTTCATTATTATTCTCAATGTCGCACTTTATCTATACCATGTCTATCTATGCCTGTGTCGTGCCTTCACGTCGGATTGTCTCATGTGCTATGGATATGTGCCACCCTGAGTCGGTTATCTTGTGTTGTCGGTTCATGGTCATGTTGATGGTGTGTGTGTGTGTGTGTGTGTCTGTGAACCGTGCCTTCGAGCCGGTCGGGGATTGTACTCGCCGATGTTTCGGTCATGGGTTCGCCCCCGCCGACGGGACGACGAGCGTAACTCGCGTTCCCTCATTTGGATGCTTGTGCGCTTTAGTTGACTCCGTGGAATCATGATCGTATCGATCCTACTCGACCCTAGGACATGATTGCGGTGGATGCAACTCGGTGTGGGTATTACCCACACCTGACGAGCCCTCGTGACCTAGTCTAGTGGGAGACGAACTAGGAGGTGACTATCGTGGGACGACGGGAGCCAACCCTTGTTAGGTGAAGCTCATAGCCGCGAGTTGCCTCGCCATGACCATCGGGCTTCACCTCTTTTCTTTCCTTTCTTTTCTTGTGCTATTTTCCCCACCACCTCGTATGCTTGCACCACCTAGACCGGAGCATTCCCCGGTTCTCATGATGACAACCGCATCGCTATGAACCTGAGGAATAGCTTTTGCCGCTTTGGTTGCACGGAGGTCGTGGTGCCCTACAAGTTGGCGTGGATCGCGGAACCGTGCAAGACCTTCGTCTCTTCTTCCGACCACTGTCCTTTGCCATGACGGGTAGGTCGAGAAGAGTACGGGACCATTCTTCTTTTTTTTGCTCTGTTTTGATTCTTGCTAACCTAGTAAGGCGTGGATCGAGTCCCTTGTTCGGCCTCTTCGATCGATGACTATTACCATGTCACGAGGACCGAAGTACCGTGGGGCCAAGGGTTCCCTTTTCTCTCTCATTTATGTCTGTTCTTATTTGCCTTCTATTCCATCCCTTGATTTAAGCCAATCGCAATGGTGAGTGGATCAAAGGGAGACGAATCCCGCCTTACCCTCTTTTCGGCTCTTTTGTACTTAGGCCCTTGTATGTTTGTACCTAGATTATGCCGTGACATTCCCAAGTTCTCACGGTGACAACCGCACTGCGAGGAACTCTAGGAACGTCTTAGTGCATTTGGTGCACCTTGGTTGAGGTACCCTACAAGTGGTTTAGGCACCTTGGCCTCTCGTGCATCGCTCCTCTCCGATGCCTCGCCTTTTGCCGTGGCATGTGCATTGGAAGGGGTAGACCACCGCCCCCTCTCTATTCCACCCTTTATTTTTCCCCGCTAGCCTGTTCTGTTCGATCCCGTCTTAGCCATGACGATTGGATCAAAGACCAGACTATCTCTTGTAGTTAGCGAAGCTATGGTCTATGTCTCGTTCTCGGACCGTGAGTCGACCCGATCGACCGTTGGAAAACCATCCTCACTGAGGATGTGACCGAGGCCGCGGCATGGAGATGCCTAGCTAACTCTCCTCTCTTCCCCTGTTGTGCTACTCTCTTCTCGGCTTCCGACGTTGTTGTGTCGTGCGGGTCTTGCTCGTGTTCCAATCTCTTTTGCTACCGCCGGCTGTCATGGCGGGAAGCAGACGTACCTTGGAACCAAGTCACAACCCTTCGGTTTTGCGTTACTCGTTCTTTCTTGATTCTTATTAAGTGGTTATGACTGGCGGGTTAAAGGCCGTAAGGGCCAAACCCTGTTGTTCCTATTTCCCTTTTCCTCTTGCTTGTGATCCTCCGGTCCCCGCCAATTTCCATGACGCCCAGATTGGGAGGCCACAAGCCGTGGTGTCTGTTTAAGTTAAGTTAGGATCAAGGCCTCTTCCCTTAGAGCTGTACAGGTCGACATGGTTGACCCGGGAGGTACTGGCTATTTCGAGGTCTCGATCCGAGCTTATTCTTACCAGACAACCACTTCTGTTTGTTGGAGCCCGAGGATCGGACACTCTCTGCGAGGGCTAAGTCTTTTCAGTGTTTATTCGAAGTTATCTGGTTCCTTCTGTATCTTGTTGCCTTTTGGGGGAGTACTGTATTTTGGTTAGGGATTGATCGCTCTTTTGCCTTGTTTGTCGCTATATTGAGGTAATTGCAACACGGTGACGATGGGTGGACCGGAGACCCGTTGGAGGGAGATATGATGGCAACCAGATGTGGATGACTTGGATTGCTATAAACAGGTGCCACGCCCCACCCAACCTCGTAGAATCCTATTAGGCATGCAATGTGTAGCTGCTAGTGCTTTACTTTATACAAATGAATTGTGATAGAATGCATGGTAGATTGCTTGATAAGCCAATACCTTGATGCAACCTTCCCCCTGCACACCCGCTGCTAGGATAGACGCTCGCCTACTTCATGATACTTGCTACACACTTACACTCTACTTATACATGCTTGTGTGTGGCTAAGGCACGTGGTGCCGTGAACCGGATAACTGGGGATAACTTGGGAGAGATCTTGGCGTGTGTCTTGGGTGTGTGGTGAGGGTTGTGTCGATTTGACAGGGATCTACGACGAGTCAGGGGACAAGTCTTGCCGGGAGAGTGTGATCTGGGCACTCCCTATGTGAGAGAGTACCTGTGGCGGGTACATGTGGTATGAGTAGATTCCGGGAAGGAGTGTCTTTCTGGGACGAATCCCTGGAAAGGAGGTGCCGTCGAGGCACGGGGCGTTGAGCCCCTTGGGAAGATATCCTGTCCAGTCCTTCTAAGGACTGATTGGGCGAGGATGCGGTTCATGGGACCTTTTCGTACACACCACTCGTTCCTGATGGGCGGGAAACGACTTGACGGCAAGCTGGCCTCCTGCCATTACTACTAGGTTGGTAGGTGATAGTGTAGGGAGGTACGGGTGCCGAGACCCGCACCCTCCTAAGACAACGTGGAACCCTCAGGGATCCGGTACCACGCCTCACGCCTCAACGTGCGGTGGATCTCCTGGGTGCCCCGTAGCCGAGTGGTAGGGTGGCATCGGGCCGCTTAGGCGGCGGCTTGGTATCGGCCTAGACGAGGCATCGTCGATGATTGTGATCTTGTGGTTCCAGTGTACACGCTCTGCAGAGTTACTTGAATCTATACGTATAGCCGTGTCCCCTGCATGCGGACATTCCCATGAGTTACCATATGTTCGTTATAGTGAGAGGTGTCCTTTTCTTCTCTCCCCCTGGGTGTTGTTGGATTCCGGCTTAGGCCGTTGAGGCAAGGAGGAGCGGGAGTCTTCCTTGCCGACTAGAGAGTGAGAGTGTGGTGAGATGTATGGATGTGGATGTGGATGTGGATGGGATGGATGGATGTGTGGATGAAATGGGTTAAAACTTAATGAACTATATTATATTTTACTTCATGAATTGGCAAAGGAAAACTACAGCCAAATATAGGCCTTCTTCTCTACCCTTGCATTCCACTTACCACATAGCAAAGCAAAGCATAGGGTGGGAGCCAGTGGCCAGTACAAATTGTACTGATAGAGTTGAGCAGGTCTGGTACCCGAGGACGACTATGACGATAATGGATCTGGAAGGATTAGGTGGTCTCGTTCCTACACTCAAGTTTGGTTAAGGGGATCAAGTCTACGCCCGCTGATACTCTACCCCAACTCTGATGATCGTCCGTGAAGGGGGAGCCTTCACCCACTATGGCGCTACGTCTGCTCTGATGATGATTCGTGTGCATTTATTGCTAGGAAACGATGTACCTAGACGTGCTACAAGTGTTGTAATACTCTGTAATTTGTACCTTTCATGATGTATGAACTGTGGTATCAACTGTATTCGATGTAATCTGTGGATTTCCCTTCGAGGAAATCACGGGTCGTTTCAGTTGGTATCAGAGCCATACTTGACTGTAGGACAAGACATTAGGACCAACCAATAGTATAGAAGCCAACAATCTTGTTTGTTATAGGTTCTAGAAGTGAATGCACTTGTTTCTCCCTCCTTGAGTTTTGATGCTGTCTGACCACTCTAATATGGAGAGATGACCTATAGAAATCATTCCCCACTACCGTCCACGCTAAATCGGTAGATGTGTGAGACTTTGAAGGCTTAGGAGTCGCCTCAAGTCAACACTATGCATATAGGAGTTGTATTGCTGTCTGATTGCTTGGATCCTGTGTTGTTATGCCGTTCATGCTTCTTATTGCCTGAGTATAAATTATAGGGATTATTTTGTATGTATGACTCCATGAGCCTGGGTAACCTAGCCAGCTAAACCCAAAGCCGACCCATCACTAGGCAGGTGGACCCAACTAATAAAATAGGACATAGGAAGTCAATGCATCAAAGTTTTGCCAAAGCTTTCTTCAAAACTGTTTTTCGGTCTCTCAAACCGAACTTCTTTTCAAAACTGTCTATTTTTCTTAAAAAGTCGGTTCTCACATAAAACTAGTTTTGTTTCAAAAGCAAAATGTTTCAAAAAGTTTTAGAAAGATTTCCCTTTTCGAAAGAAAATGGTTTAACTTCTATCTCAAAACACTTTTTGACTTCCAAAGTCGTTTTTTAAACTGCTTTGAAAATCAGTTTCTTTTTCAAAACATGCTCCAAAAATTCGCTTTCAAAAGCAAAACTTTGTTTTTCAATCAACAAAACACTTTCAAATCAAAGATCTTTTGGCTCGAATTTGTTTTAAAAGGGCCTTGATTTCACCTTGTGAGCCAAATCCCCCCTTTTCGAAAGCAACCATCTCCGATTTCAAATGTGTTTTATGACCAATTTTATGAAACAACATAGCTTCAAAAAGATTTTTGTCTGCAAACCTTTCAAAAGTTACTTTTGCAAATCAAAATGTGCTTTCCAAATCCGATTTCAAAAAGTGTTTCTCAAAAACTGAGTTCCTCGTTGTGAAGGCTTTACCTTCTGATTTGGAAAATGGTATCACACCAATTTTAAAATTTGTTTTTTTATTTAACAAGAGGCAATGTTTTGTTTTGAAAATAAACGAGGCGTAGGGAGATGGTGTACTGTACCCTCGTGGCTAGGACCCATTCTGTCCGGAGAAATCCAAGTGTGAGTTGATGTATGTAAGATGTTCGGTCCTCGCATACGTCGTGTGGCTAGAAAGCCCCACCGGGTATATAAAGCGATTCGAATTGTCGTTGCTCCATGATATGGGAGACTTGACCAAGCGCCAGCATCGTAGTAATGATGAAAGTTGTTGAGACTGGAAAGTTTTAAAATTGTTATATGGCTGATAAGTGTTTGTTATAGAGTAGGATAATCAAAATAAAAAGTAAGGATCAACTTTAGTCGCTTTTGGCAAATGTGTCTTTTGATCTTGCTAAAGCCTCACCTTGATTCCTATTAGCCAGCATTCCTGAGTCTTCTCCACTCTTTTCTGTCGGGTAAGTCTTGCGGAGTACTTTTGGTACTCAGGGTTTGTTAAATCCCTGTTGCAGGTGAACTGTGTGAGCAAGTGTGCTACGGCCCTTGCTGCATGACGGTTATCGAGGAAGGATCTGATGAGGAATAGGTTGTGTGGCCCTTGGGCGGGGCACTTCGTTGGGTGGTTTGTAATAAAGTTATATAATGATACTTCCGTTTTTGTAATAATGATACTGTTTGTATAAGTTTTACAAAAGGTTTGTAAATTAAGTTATTGTAAGTCTTCCGCTACTCTGATATTTTATATGAAAACTGTTGTAATACTGTGATGTCTCTGTAAGTATCGATCCTGGAGGAATCGTGGTTTATCGGGGTTTCACCCGACGGAACATTCTAAGTTATATAGTGTACAAGCATAGTCGACAGAGGTCTTAGGGATAATATCGATGTTTATTGGCCATATAATTTAGAAGGTTCTGCCACACACCGCCACCCTCGGGCTCCAACGCCGCCACCGGCCGCCCCATCGCCTCGACGTCGGGCTCCAACGCCCCCACCGGCCGCCCCATCGCCTCCACGCGTGGCTCCAACGCCAAAACCGGTGGACCCACCCCCAAAGAAGAGGCCACACACAATCAAAGGCGTCGGCCGCCCACACCGAAGAAGAAAGCCTCGGAAAAGAAACAAGCTATTATTCCTTAGAAGTCGTCCTATGAGAAGACCGTCGCAGAACTAGATGCTTCGGTAAAGTCGGATGTGGACAGTTTCTTCAAGAAACTAAAGGCTGGAAGAGAATCAAAGCGAAACCCTGAGAAGCCATACCTCTTACTACGGCCAGAAGATCTACGGCAAAGGGTTGAGGCTCAACAAAAAAAGAGGCATGATGCTCATAAAGAATCATCATCACTATTAGATTATGATCGCACTCTTAGCAAATCTATAGAAGAAGACAAGAAGAAAGAGAAAAGAGCACGGAAGGATGTCGCACAGCTCGGGGAACAATTAAAGCAATCAGTGCCCCGCTAGTAATTGGGAATGAATATGGTTCAAACATTGACGTGCTAGACCAGATACCTGCAGATTTGAGTTATGATCAACTTGATAAATTTTTACGAAAACTGGTCTTAGCTTGGCCCAAACGCTCAGTAGGGCACCAATTGAAAGTGCTCCGAAATTGATCATTGGCGTAAGGAATATGCATATGGCAAGAGTCTATACAACCCCTGCGGCCCTCAAGAAACTTGGTACGCAAATGTACTTGCTAAACCAATTGGTACATCTCAGCGTGTGGCAGAAAAGCGGATGACTATATTTGTGTTTGAATTAGAGACTATCATTACTTTCGCGGGTAATGATATTATTTATATTCAATTTAATGAGTTACACCAACTATGCCACATGGACGCTCTGACAAATCTCTAGTCGGTTGCTTCATGCCTCAGAAGTGATTCTTTCTTTTAATAATGTCATCAGAACATATCATGTATATGTATAACTAATTACTGAAACCCGCTATACATATGCAGAGACATGATGAGGGACCTCAAAGTTAGAAACGACAACGAGATTGGTTTTGTTGATCCATATATCATATTCAAAGACCCAAAGACCCCCTATGTTTTATGGAGAATTCAAACGGAGAGAAATCTATAGAGGTTCTTGGTCAACCAAAAGGACAAAAGATATATACTCTTTCCTTATAACTTTAAGTGAGTGTTGTTATCGTGTGTACATTCTATTTAACTAATTAATCAAATCAAGTATGAAGATATATAAATATGTTGACTATACATAAATGCAAATTTTCATTGGATACCGATTGTGATTGATCTCTGGCAAAAGTTATTTGGTAATCTATGACTCGTTGAGAAAACCACAGAAGATTACCAAAATATGATAGATATTATCCAAGGGTAACTTAGATCTCTAAATATTAATTTCTGCTCTTTAACTCGGCAATAGTTAATTAATAATGATCGTTTTATTGCTAGAATTTGGGCTTAGTTCTTGCAGAAACACCGTCCGAATTTGAAAGCGCCACTTTCGAATCCTATCCTACTTCAGTGGGTTCTACGGCAGCCACCGGGCAATAATTTGTGTGGCTAATATGTTTGCGAGTTTCTGACGGTCTATGCCAAAAGAACTAATCTAGAGCACCTAAAAGTATTTAACATGTATATATAATAAGTCCATTTCATTTATTTATTGCTGTTTAGTAAATCTTATGTAAATTAATACTTTTTTCCTTAATGTCTATTAAAGGAGACGTGGTTGAAGGAACAAGTGTTGGATAAGGTCCGCCTAAAAGGAATTCAGGAGACAATCGCAGGATTTCTTAAGGACCATGTCCTGAAGCCCAGCGCTGAGTGCTACTTCAACCCTGACGAACCAATGAAACCAAACCAAGATGGACATTTATACGATATTTGAGTGGCGGAGAATAATTGTGTTGTAAATACTTTAACCGTGATGCATGTGTGTAAATATTATATTATGGACCTATACATATGTATAATATATATAGTGTTTTATAGTATAGTTATATGTAATGCTCTAAATTATATAAATTATAGGTGCATGTATATATAAACTAGCAAATGAACAATACGTATTCGAAAATAATAATGTAATTGTAAACCCTAAATGAAAAATTAAAAGAAAAGAAAAGAAAAAAGAAAAAAAAACACTTTTAGCCCCTGTTGGTTACATCAACCGGTACTAAAAAGTGGTGGCCAGTGGCACAACCCCACAAGACCTTTTAGTCCTAGTTGGTGTTACCAACCGGGAGTAAAGGTGGACCTTTTAGTCCCGGCGCCGGAGCCGGGACTAAAAGGGGGACATTTAGTCCCGAATCTTTAGTCCCGGCTCTGGAGCCGGGACTAAAGGCCCTTACGGCCCGGGGCTAAAGCCCCGTCCCGCAGTAGTGCTTGGTGATTGAAAAATAGGACAATAATGGTGGCGTGTTGACTTATGACACCATTGATTCCACATCAGCAAAAACAAACAAGGGTTGTTTGGTTTCTGATAGTTGAGCAGTGGTCGATGTCCGATTTAATTTTGTAACTCAAGGGTGAAGTTAAAGTGTGATGGTGTAAAATTAAGAAATCAAGCTGGACCACATGAAAAAGAGGTTAGTTGTATAACTTACCAATCGCCAATGTTAGCATGGCATCATCAGCATCGTTATAATTTATCTTTTTGAGAATAATGATCATTACGATCATGGCAGAATGAATGGTAGGAGCGAAACTCTGGACTCTCATTTCCCAATTGTTGCCTTCTGCAGGTGATGCATGGCAGGTGACGGACAATCTTCAGGTGACCCCACGGCTCGGATTTTCTTGAGAAGCTTTGGCACGTTCTGTGGAAGCACTACTATAGGACACGCTTTTAGTCCCGGGCCTAAAGTTTTTAGTCCCGGTTCCCGAACCGACTAAAGGTGGTTTATTCCGTAAAAATATATGCTTGCTTAGATTCGAACTCAGGCCATCCGCTTTAGTGCTTAGCTTGCACGCACCGACTATCTGAACCCCACCGCATTAACGTGACATGCAAGAGATAAACTTTCCTTTTAGATTCACTCTGGAAGCACCTTTAGTCCCGGTTTGAGATACAAACCGGGACTAAAGGTCCCTTTAGTCCCGGTTCGTGTCTCAAACCAAGACTAAAGGGTCTACCTTTAGTCCCGGTTCAGATTACCAACCGGGACTAAATGTTAAGGACTTTTAGTCCGTGTTGGTAACACAAACCGGGACTAATGGAAACCCTTTAGTCCGGGTTGGTAATACCAACCGGGACTAAATCATTTTTAGTCCCGAACACAAAATTTACAGGGACTAAAGCTCATTTGCCGCATTGACGAAAAGGGCCTTTTTTAGTAGTGAAGAGAAATTTGGGCTGAAACTCAAATTGAGATTTCGACACGAATTCTATGTGATGGGTAGGCAAATGTGCAGTGTCATTTTCTGATGGTCGTCTGCAATTTCTAGCTAGATTTGTGTCAATATTTCGAGGGAGATTGTCTGGTAGGCACTCCCTTTATTTTCCTTCCTTTTGCTTCCCGGGCCGTTTTGACATGCATGTAGTCCTAATCTCCTATCAATCCAACGCTACAACTAGTAGTTCCAAAGGCCAGTTCTGAGATTTCAGTAGAGTTACTATAATTAGCCATGTCACCATGTGGATCTAAGGACTCGGATTGTTGAGCTGTTACATGCTCCAAGCAAAGGTAATCCTCTTCTGTTTTGAGTTTTGGCTGCTCTCTCCTAGCTACGCCGACTCGCCGCGAGACACGAAGCGCCTGTCCTGTCCAATCGACCGGCATCTATCTATGAAACGCATGGTGGCCTTGTTGCAACTGTTCCATTCTCCTTTTCTGTAGCACCGGCGCCGGCGTGGCGCACAAAAAAGGTTGCCCGTGCCCACTGCGCGCTGGGTGCCTCCCTCCGGCGTCCGTCCGGCCGTCCGGGAAACCGGGATGGCGACGGATCTCCTTGCAAAGGCGTGTCAACTTCATTCCGGCCCTCGCTGCCTCGCTCTTTGGTCCGGACTTGAGCTCCGTGATGCCGATGGCGACTAAAGCGATGGGCAGGCACGGGGCAGTGGGCACGGGGCCGGGACCCCATGATGCTCGCGGTGGCCTCCTCGGCTCAAACACTTGGACGTGCATGCGCCGTGCAACGCCTGAAAGCCGGGCGGCATCATCGCCCGCCTGCATGATGTGACGTCTACATATATGGAACTTCGCCGTCATGGTGATGTTTGTGTGCTGAGGGGTTAAAGTTCAGAAAGTTGCGCCGAGACCGGCCGCTTATGTGTCAAGGGTGGATGGTGACTCCGGCAATGGTAATCGCAATCGCCTACGTTTTTGAGGCGTTCAGCTGCATACAGACAACAACTAGTTTGTATGGATGCCGCCAAGGCTACCAAAACAGCTCGGCAACTAGCTATCTGAAGGCGGTTTGAGCAAGTGAGCAACACAACTTTATATCCTACAATGAGGGATATATACTGATTGGATGTAGGACTCACTTTTTTTTATAAAAGAAAAGTGTTTAGCTATATGGTTACGTAAAGATTCTGTAACAGCTTCTACCGGGAAGGTCCAGAATATTTCCGCCAGGATCTTTCGTTTTCCCATTTGATTTGAAGCAAGGACGGAATCTACCGTTTACACACTGTTCACTGGCAGGTCCACGTAATGATCCACCCAAAAGTCTGAAATTGCTTCTTATAGGAGTAAGTAGTAGTAATTAATAATGCCTCAACTGACGCAACTAAACAACGCTGTCGCCAAGTCTGATTTGTGGTGTGCATCTTAACAAGTGGCCTGGGCTGGCAATCAAAGCAACCAACTCAGAGCTTATCTCCATGCATGCGATAGGAAAGCATCACAGATTCCTTTCTGCAGCCCAGAATAGAACATGTACCGTCCCGTCCGGGAGCAAGTAGGCAGCACCGCAGCAGTACACTAGTACTAGTAGACATTGAACAGGTCCTGCCTGCTGCCTGCGCAAATGAGGTGTCACCGGTGGCGGGGCTGCTAGTACCTCTGGGCTTCTTGTACATAAACTTGTCCGTGTGGTATTATAAAGTTTGCCGAGACGCCTTTGCCAAAAAGGAAAGGTCCAGATTTGGTGGTGTCGGCGTTAAGTTACTGGGAAAACCCATCTTAACTCCGGTCCGCACTGAGGGCATACATATATCTATATACTCCTACATTATTGAGCATGAACGAGCACAACTTGATCGATAAATAAAAACGGACGGTTAGGTCTCACTATTCCACACACCTCCAGTGCTGTCTTCTTGTTTCCCAATCAGAAGAAGAGGGCTCTTCAATGAAGCGAAAGGGAGCTTCAAATCAGTTCCTCAGTTCAGTGGATGCAGCAATGGCGGATCCGATCGAGATGATGGAGTCACCAGGGCAACTGAGGTGCCTGTTGCGCCGGTTCAGGGCACCAATGAATGAAGAGGCCGTCCTTTGCTGCGCGCAGTTGGCGTAGCCTGCTTGTATTGTGCATTTGTGCTCTATCGAAAAAATGCCCGAGTATAAAGCAACTTTCTTTGCTGAAAACGAACACGCGCCACGATACGGCGGATTCGATCGGTACCACTTGAAAGCGAGCACTATCTGCTGCGTGCACTGACAGGCTCATCACAGTTCACTCAAAAAAACAGGCTCATCACAGAGCCAAATCTGCTGCTGCACTGCACTGCACTGCTGACGGTTCAGAAGAGGCCAAGAGGACCATTTGGGTTAAATTTGGTCAAGTGGACCGAGTTGGCAAGGTCGATTTTGCTACGAGAGGACGAGATTTTGCTATATCAGAAAAGTAACTTCAGAGAGCGTTGCCATAACGCGGCACAGGAAAATGAAGCAGGAATTAACAGAAAATCTCCTGATGTCACGAGCCGTTCACTTTTTGAGCATCTGTAGTAGTACTTATGTTATTACATGGTTGACATAAGTAAAGCTCTTTCATCGTCAACTTTTAGCACTCACCTTGCAAAGTCAAAGCTCAAAGGCAGAGCCAGGTGAATGTGAGTCCAGGGGGGGTCCAGGTACATTTACCGGCCAAAAGCTGGGGCTCAGGAGGATTACGTTCTTATTTGGGAGTATCTCAATGCGATCTTTATTGTCATAAAAAAAATGCGATCTTTAGCTCGTGGACAGTGACGTCTCCACCATGTTTTCGAAAGCAGGAGCAAGGGTTGACAGTTTGACTCAGGTCAATGATTGATTGGGCTGGTGCCACAGTAGTTGTTTATTTAAGGATTAAGTCCACTTTTGGCCCCTCAACTATTGGGTTCGTCTAATTTTCACCCTCAACTATAAAACCGTCTAATTTTCACCCTCAACTGTCAAAACCGTTCACTTTTGGCACCTGGGAGCCGGTTTTGACCGGGGTTGAGCGGTTTTGCATGGCATCAGAGCGTTGTTGACGTCAACGATGACGTCGGCACTCCTCGCTTTAATTTGCGAAATTGACATCTTTTTATTCGGAGCTTCAAATATAGCAAATAATATATCAATTTTGATCGTCTCGACGAGCTCTTTGCAATGGTGTACTCCGTTTTGTTGTTTGAGATAATTTTATTTCATGAAAAAATAAATACTTATACAAAGCAAGTGAGAATAATTAATATTAGGTGTATACATATATGAGGTACGTCACCTAATCGTCATGCTTCCGTAATCCGGCCGTATACACATATATGAGGTACATATATGTATATTCTAGCTAATATACGGCAAAGCATCCAATTACACATAATTAATATTAGGTGTATACTTGACGGGATACAAAACAAGTGAGAATAATTAATATTAGGTGTATATATATATGTCTCTGGTCAGTTTGATAGTTAGGATAGTGCATCCAAGATATCCAAAGATACAATTAATATACGGCCGTACCTCATATATACGTATACGGTAGTACACATAATTAATATCATTAATATACGACCGTATATCCAAAGATACGGTAGTACACACACACACACACACACACACACACACACACACACATATATATATATATATATATATATATATATATATATATATATATATATATATATATACACACCCCTAATATTAATTATGTGTGGATGCACTACCGTATATTAGCTAGAATATACATATACCGTATATTAGCTAGAAATATTTATTTTTTCATGAAATAAAATTATCTCAAACAACAAAACGGAGAACACCATTGCAAAGAGCTCGTCGAGACGATCAAAATTGATATATTATTTGCTATATTTGGAGCTCCGAATAAAAAGATATCAATTTCAAGAAATTAAAAAAGGCTTGACGTCATCGCCGACGTCGGCAACGCTACAGTGCCATGCAAAACCGCTCAGCCCCGGTCAAAACCGCTCCCAGGTGCCAAAAGTGAACGGTTTTGACAGTTGAGGGTGAAAATTAGACAGTTTTGTAGTTGAGGGTGAAAATTAGACGAACCCAATAGTTGAGGGGCCAAAATTGGACTTAATCCTTTATTTAAACAGTCTAAAGTCCATGTCTTCTTAACTGTGTGTGTTACGTCTGTTTCGGAGTTCCTTTCATCTGCACTTATAGAGAGAAGATGATGATGAAAAGATGAAAGGCATAATCAGCTAGGCCTCCTAGTACTTTTTACCTGCCTGATATGGAGTGAATGAAGTGACTATACAAGAAGCATGAGGTGACCAAAGCACGAACAGCAGCCCGGCATTTCGCAACAGTCCCATGCGCTGCAAACAAGGATATAAATGTACTCGCTCCGTTCTATAGAGTTTGTCACTAGAAAAACGTGTTTACGAGAGAAGCATAGATTTTTAACGATAAACTCCATTGGACGGAGGAGTCGGCAGACACTGTGCATGCAGCAGGCGCATGTTGGTGCAAGTTGCCGGTCCTACCCTATCCCTGGACGCGAAAGCCGACGCGGGACCAACCGGCGGGCACTGTCGCGGCGCCATCTTTCGGCCTGGTGCGCGTGGGGTTCAGTCAGTTGACATGCGCGGCCGCACGCTGTTCGCTCAGCGCCGGTGGCGGCCGGGGGAATCTGCCGAGCTACGAGTAGCGAGCTAGTACTAGTGCTGAGTCGAGTAGCGTGCGATGGCTGCCGCGACATCGATCTCATCTTTGATAGGTGAGCAGAGTACCAGAACACGGATTTGGATGGATGCTAGCAGACACTGGTACTGTGACGCGCCTATATCTCTGCTATTCCACGGCATTGTTGGGTTTGCTTTTGCAGATCTCCACGGGCATCTCGGGGCAGAGTAGACCTCCTGCTGCGAGGCCAAGTGCCGTGCCGGTCCCTCGCCAGTCACCACCAGTGAAGAAGAACTGCTGCGTGCTACAAGTGCCTGCTGCCGTGCCATTCTCCACGGGCAACTCAAAGTAGACCGACCTTCTGGTCCCTCACCACAGAACGGTATTTCCTTGTAGCTTTGATTGATCGGTACTGGGTTTTGCTAGCCCGGGCCCGGCATTATTATTGGCTGAACCGCACAAGGAACGGGCGTCGCTAATCACACCGTACGGAAACGACAGGCTGAACTTGGGACCAGGTTTACGCACGTAGTACGGAGTACTCGGCACTCCTACCAGCTGAGAGAGACTGTGAGAGCATGCTCCGCGGCTGCCGTGCCGGCCGCAACTTCTTGGCACGGAACGGGACACAATGACACGTTAGTTTCAGAAATGGAGCAGCGGCAACAGTAACACCCGTCACGGACGGCAGTGACGGAACAATCCAAGACCACGAACACAAGTCGTGCCATCGGGTGTGACGTGCGTGAGCAACGCATACGACTAGTACCGCCGTTTCACGTCTGGAACACCGTGCCGTGTCTGTCAGTGGACCTAGGGTGATCCGGTGATGTTGTCAGCAGAAGAAAAAAAAAAAAGGACACGGCTGCATGCACCACCGGCAAGGGATCCCACAGCCGTCGTCAGCGCAGCAGTCGCGCCTTGGCACTCGATCGTCAGCCGCGCAGGAGGGGGCGACCTGACCTGCCGTTCCTCCGATCCACCGGTCGGTCGGTCGGTCCGCGCCTGCCTACGTCCTCACGGGCCGGGTACCACCTGCCTGTCTCCTCGTGAGTCTGACGCAGGCGCGTGCCGCGTCGCGTTTTGCTCAGGCAAGCCAAGCGTGCAGTCGCTACCGGCTGCTTTGGCCCACCCGGAAATCCGAAGGAGCGTTGGGGGGACGACTGGGCGGCGGGGATATTCCCGCGCCGGAACGGCACCAAGCGGCGAGATCCCATTCCTCCACCCGCTCGCTTTTCCGCTCCCGCCCGCCGTGGCGTGGCCTCCCCAGGTCTCGCCCGGCCGGCCAAGTCGCGGTCGGCGTACGGAGCGTCGGCGCCCCACGGCCGGGCATAGTAATAACTGCTGCGCGCGTGACATCAACGTGGATTGGGTACGGTGGGGCGCTCCACCGCAGGCAGCAGCCCTCGGTACCCTGGCCGGCCGGCGACCACGACAGCGTCGATCGCGGGCTCGCTGATTCATCATCATCACACGCTGGCGGCTGCAGCTGCACGGCCTCTCCAGGACCAAAGAGCCGCGACTACTGGCTGGCTAATCAATCGGTACGTACGTACAGTACGTCGGTGTGTGTTGCCGCGCGGTACCACACAAGCGCAGAGAAGCAATTTGCAATTGGTTGTGTGGAGATGCTGTGCATGATGTGGTTGACGATATAAATATGGCTAGCAGACGAGTAGCCGTACTGCATTCACTAGCGATAACGGCATGTGATCGGTCAGGACTCGTGAGGGTTGTTTTGAGGATAACCTTGAAAACCTAGTTTAGAGTTTGGACCAACTACAATGTGTGGACTTTGGTTTTGAAAATTCAGAGTCTTTGTTATGGAAATACAGCCATCAGCTTTTGAGAGGCAAAAGAAAAATTTAACAATGTCTAGCTGCTCAAAACATGCCATCTTTTGCAGCATCTAAACAAAGCCACAAAACACCTTTTAACAATCTTTGAGCTGATGCATCTTCATTTGTAAATAAACATATTTTACTCCCGTAAAAATAAAAAAATTGCAGATATTATTTTGATCAAATAAAAGGATGTCCTAACTACGTACACGCAACCAGCACTGCTTAAAGCATATCCGAGTCTTTTTAAAATTCATTCACTCTCTAAATCATCGTTCGGAGACCCTTTTTTCTAAAAGGATGGCAAAACCTTTACCATAAACTTTATTAGACAGTAGAAAAGCAAAAAAAAAAAAAAAAAAAAGTGCAAAGCTCTACACTACTCGTCTGCCCATTAAACTGACTGGTAATTACTCCTAACTCAAATTGTAGCAACTAAAAAAAAAAAAAGACCACATCATTATTTGGAGAGTCATTCATATAAAGATCGATCTTTATATCTTTCTGTTCTCTATCAGTTCTGCTATATCTTGTTTGTACTCTAGAGACATTCTCGTTTTTACTTTGGCTAGCGAGAAATATGGAATAGAATATGGCTATATTTCCATAACTAAATAAAAAAGTTGTGTGTATTTTTTGAAAAATTCTCTATTTCTAGTACTTCAATTATTAGAAAAGATACAAAGAGTTTTTTAGAGTTGCTTTTACATGAAAACTCTCTGTGTTCTTTGCGACAATCACGAAGAATTTAGAATTAAATTAAGTAAAAATAACATGGATACCTTGCATTAATAAGTTGAAAGTTAGTGGGATGACATGGCTAATTAGTGAAAAATGATGTGGATAATTAGTGGAATATGATGTGGACTGCTTGCATGTCTAGATAGAACTTATAGTGGGGATTGATTTTATAAAAGATGTAGATAGATCGGGTCACATCTCTGGATCAATTATGTACGTACCCCATTATTGATTTTCACATCAATTTCGTCATCATCATTTTGACACCTCTGCCACGTAATTACGCGACGCTAGATTTGGCCCCCCAGCAGGTCGACCACTCGAGCGGCCACCCTTGCTCCCCTGGTCACCTGCGTTTTTGGGCCAGTCCCGGTCCCGGATCACGATCACCCCGCCGCGTTCCCCGTCCACAAGTTCGTTCCGCAGGCCGGCCGGCTTCGATCGCGCGTCGCGACGCGGCCGCACGTATGCTGTATGCATCATGCACCCTCTCCGCCCTTTCGTTCTCTTGCTGTATTTATTTGCAATCATCATGTGTGCGTTTGTGGTGGTAGAGAAGCAGAGCAATGCATAATGCAATCAACCACGGCGACCGCAGGTGGCGTAGCACGATCGACCACTTGTCAGGTGGCTGGAGACCGAGCCGGTGGCGAGCGCGCGAAGCCAAACGCAGGACGCCGCGCTCACGGGGACGCAGGCGCGGCAGGCAAAGACGACGAGCGCGCACGGGCACGGCGGGCCGGGCAGCAGCGGCACGTGTGAACGCGGCGCCTCCAGCGGCATCTGCCCGTCCCCGGGTCGGCCTCGGGAACCTCCACGCGGGTGCCGCCGCTTGTGCCACGGATGCCGAGATGCCTCTCTCTGCTGCTTGCGGGCGGCTCTCGCGCAGTAGAACAACCAATCCGGCCACCCGGCGTCTTGCGAAAATCCCTCTCGTGTCGCGTTCACGCGCAGGACAGGAACACAGGACTGATGCCGGCCGCCGGGCACCCAAGCCGAAAGTGCTGCAGGTCCGCGCAAGGTCGAGACAGGGACCGCGACCATTTCTATCCTACTACTCGTTGTACCGCGAGTCGAGTGGCGGTTTTGTCTGGTGTCATCGACGATCGACGTCCTCAGGGGCGAGTTGTAGTAGTTTGCAAACGCCGGATGACAAATTGGGTTTTGATGCCCGTACCGTACGGATTGGTTGTACGACAATTGGGAGTCGACAAATAAAAGGGGATGTGGCCACACAACCTCGTGTTGTCACGTCTAACCAAAGTTAGTGCGGTCTGTATTAATAATTGTGTAATATAAGGAGTTAAAATATGCTACTGCTACATAGGGTGGCTTGACGGATGGTCTAGGCGCCCGTGTACGACAATGGGGCTTGATGGATGGTCTAGGCGCCCGTGTATAGAGTTTGGTTGGTTAGAAATAGTTAGAGGCTCCTAATACAAAATCATTTAGAAAACTAATAGGAAAAACTATTGGAGACAGTAATAAATTGGGGTTGCTACTAATTTGTCACCTCGCACTGCACTAAATCCCGTGTACTATAATTATAGGAAACTTGGAGTTGCTCTCACTGCACTGCATTTTGCCATCCCCATAGGTAAAGTACGTTCTTTTTGCTCTTTATTACCTCGAAAAAAAAGTGAAGTCGAGTTTTGCTTTCAATATAAGTCCATTTAGGCTGTCCGCAGGACACGCTAAACAATCCTGCAGGAGCGTTTTTAGCGGACGAAGGCCCGCAGCGACGTACGCTATAGTGCCAGCGCATCCGCTTTCCTCGTCTTCGTCTGCCAAATATAGAGGGGTGTTGGGCCCGCGCTATAGGACGAAGGGGCCCCGCGCACGCCGAGGAGAGAGACGGGCGAGCGCTGGTCCGCCGCTGAGCTCCGCCGCCACGCCGCCCGGAACCGCAACCGAGACGGAGCGGGAAGGGGCGCGCTGGGCGCAGGTGCTCCCGCGCCGCACGCGGTCCCCGAGTCCGGGCGGCCTCACGCCATGGCGGCTGCCGCGCCCGGCGTCCCGACAGCCCCGCCCATGGCGGTATGCGCCGCCCGGCGTCCTAGCTACTTTGCGTGCCATGGAACGGTTCCTCACGCCCGCGCCGCCGCACACCCGGTCAAGGCTTCGCCATATGGTTGCCAAGGCCGGAGGGGATGCGCCCGATGCGCTGTGGAAGGCGGGGGAGAAAGGTCGCCGCCCCGGGCTTGGTCGAGCTCGTTCGCCCGCCCGGGCGAATCGGAGTCCGGGCTGGTTGGCCGCCACCACTGCTGGAGTCCACCGGTGGCCCGCCACCGCGCCGGAAAGTCCTCGGTCGCCGGGCCGCCCGCTTATCGAGCGCGGCCAGGCGCCCGGCCGCCTGGTTTTAGTTGCCGAGGCCCATCGCGCTCTCTCCCGCCCCTTCGCTGTAGCCGTGGAGGCAGCGAAGAGAGAGAGTATGGGAGGGAGGGAGGCGGTGGGTGGTGTTTTTATTTAATAAATAAAACTGACATATGGGCCCCACGGTGGATAGAGGATGCTATAGAGTATGGATGAATGTGGGAAAAAGAAGTATAAAGGAGAGAATCTTAATGATCAGACTGGAATATTTCTTTTATAAGATGAATATAGAGGATAACAAGTGCGAATAGCCTTAAACCGCTTTATTTGTCTTCGAAGGAGCACTTTAATTTATTTGTTAACGGCATTAAAAAATTGTTGTTGTTAAATCTTAGACTAAATACAAGCATTCATGGTAAGTAGATAATTCTACCGAAAAGAAGTACGTTTGATATATAGACATTGTCACTTCCTTCTTTAACCAGCTGCATGATTGTCACTTGTTGATCAGATCCACTATTTTTATGAACCAGCTGCATGAGTATTGTCCATGGTGACGTGCATGCATTCTAGAGGGCAGCCCAACTCCCAGGTTGTTATCCATTGACCGCGAGCCAGTTTAGCCTTTCGAGGCCACGAAAGATAGGCCATAATGAGGATCCTGCATCTACTACGACCTCTCGTAACTTTAGCCAGCCAAAGGTATCTCTCCCTGTACTACAACAGCTACTACCAAATACGGTCAACTCCTAATTAAAGGAATCTTTCTCTACTTAAATATTACCAATTTCTCATGCAAAGAATACTCATCACTTTAGTCATAATCATGAGCGCATTCCAATTTACTAGAGTATATTTAGCATCGTTTGGTTCAGCTCCTGGTGCTCTGGCTTTTTACTGTAGTACTACTGTGCAACTACTTGGACCATGGATAATAATATAGCCAGCCGAGGTTGTAGGAACCTTTACTGTCTATTTCTCAGTCCACTCATATAATTGTTTAGCTCTGTACTATAAATGTATAGTCTATTTGTCTCTTTCATATGTTTTCTTAGTTCTTGTGCCAAAGCTGACATTAAGCTTACAACCCATTTCTCCTCTCTCTCTCTATTCTCTTCTCTCTCTTTCACCTCAGCATTTAGCCTTTTTCAACCATTTAACCTAACTTCATTGTTTCTTTGTCTCCGTAGTTTGTTTTTGGTTTCCGAGAGCCGAAACTCTTTTAGTGCTATAGGATTTTATAGTTTTTAATAGTACTCAACAGTACTACACGAGCGGGAGCTGGTGCACTATGAAGCCGACGGCCAAGAGGCTTTAAGCTGGACTTATAAGTCAACTGCTAAGTCAAAACGACTGATTTGCGGCAAGAAAAAAATATTGTTTGAACGGCTGATAAGTCCAATTGATAAAACAAGTAAACATGGCCAATACAACATCTTTCTCAGAATCACACAATACAGGTAGGGTCTATTTGTCAGGTAATTTCACCGGCTTCGGACAACTGCATTATCCATGTAAGAGCTAGGCTAATAATACAACTGACTACTGGCTGTATGGATCCTTACTGGCCACCTCTCAGCCCACCTAGGCTACACATTCACTATTATTAATATATGACTATATGTCTCTCTCACAAATTGTTTTGGTTTTTATGTCTAAACTAGCTGTAAACTTATAGCCTGCCTTTTCTCTTTCTTTCTCTCTCTCTCCTCTATCCAACCTAGCTACAGCCCTTTACTGTACTTGCTCTAAATGAATTACCACTTTGAAGCAGCGGAAGAAATCAGAGATCACTTTCTATGAAAAATAAAGTATCTCCTAAAAAATCGAAAATAAAGTAAAAAGTCCTAAAGTGTATGAAGTAAAACACATCGTTTTCCAAAATATAAAATAAAAGGCTACATATATCAAGTCTATACAAGTCATGCAAGCCGCAAAAGGCAAAAAAGAAAAATGTAGAAAGCCTGTCAGCTCAACGCGTGGACCACTACAGAACGTCCTGAGCACTCAGCAGTGCCCATACCGGGTAGTAGTTAGTTGTTTTCTTCTCCACAAACTAATGAGCATTATGGCTCATCAGGGCTCAGTTAGTAGAGTAATATATCTCCACACTTCTCCACTGCCTGTCACCTTATTTGGAGTTGAATTTCGAAAGAAAAAGACAAACTTGTTCATACAGAACACAATAAACTATGCAATTATGCCGCCCCGGTCGTTAGCCGACGACTGATTAATCAATAAACAAACAGGCAAATCGAGATGGGCGGCGGGCAGAGCGGTCGCTGACGGGATCGCGTCATTGGCTCATTGCAGGCCGGGGCCAACAACCAGCAGGGCTGAGGGCAACAGCCAATCAGTGCCTGGCCCTGCTAGCTGTTCTGTTTCCGTGCCCTTGATCGCGTCGCGTTCGTGCCTGCGTTTTCACGGCAGATTTCTCTCGTACGCATCGGCGCGTTTAACTTAAATTGATCGAATTGCATTTTACTACGTGGTTCTTGTGTGGCCGCAACAGGCCGTTATTATTGTTGGTGGATATGCCGATGTCACCATCAGTCCATCGCAGTCTCACAGACCACTCCATCTTTCTTATTAGCAGGAGTATTTGTTTTATTTTTTTTGTATATAAGAAGATGTACAGATCAGCAGGAAAACTATAGATTGGTTCCCCTGTCTTGGGTTCGAGCTACGTAGACCCCGAATTATTTAACTGGGCATGCTGCACATGACATTTTCATGCCACCGCTGAGGCGCTGACAGACACGGACTGGCCGTTGCATTTGGGGAGGGGCTGGGGCCATGGCAGCATGCTTGCATGGTCAACCCCGGCCCCAGATGACGAAAAATGTGTGTCCCCGTGCTTGATGACCTAACGCTGCCACAACAGGCGTAAGCACGGGCTGGACTTTTGTTCCCATAAATGTGAACCTGTCACACGTATGACGTATAGACCATGCTTGATCGGCACCAAACCTTATGCTACTATTGTCACAACTTCTCTTCAGCCTATCATCATACAGAAGTAAAATGCTACAAGCTAAATTATATTATGACATGAGCTAGGTCCTATTTGGTATAAAGCTGTTGTGAGCTAATTTTTTATCAAATATTTTTTTTAAAACAATTTCACAAGTTTGTTTAAAAAACGAGTTTACAGGTGAAACTCCTTTTTATATCTCACATAGGAATAAAGAGAGGTAAAACTAGAAAAAGTAGATTTTTATAGCTCTCCCTCGTTTCTCTCTTAGAGCCATGTACGAAGTTGTTGGTAAAGTTGTTTTGCCAAAAAAATTGTTCAAAATAGCTAAGCTTCACCAAAAAAACTAGTCGTGAAACTATTTTTTTAAACAACTTCAATGGTGAAGCTTAGCTGTGGCAAATGGGGCTACTCCCATCAGTGATTCTATGTTGAAAGACGACGCTCCCCATCAAAAAAATTCACAATAAATTTGAGGTCTCTGATCTCTGTTGTCGCTCACATTGTCGTGCCTGGCAATTGATTTTATATACCTAACAAAATGTTCCCAAACGTGCACCACCAAATTGGCACGCCATATGATTTGCTGGACGCCATATAATGCACGCTAGGTAGGGTCATGAACAGGTCAGATGGTACAAATCGTTGATCACATGCCAGTATGCCACATACTTTGGTGGTTGCAGTGTGTGTTCTCCAGCAAAAGCTTCCCAAAAGGGAACTCCAGAACAGGCGCAGCGCGCATCCACCTACCGCCCAGATGTGCACAACCTTATTAAACACAACAAAATCAGTGCCAATATAAACAATCGCATTAATCCAGCATCACAACATACTAACTTGATTCCATGTTGTATTGCGCTACCTTAAAATAATCCTACTACTGCCCAAGGGACTTATTAAAAGAGTCGCTAAAAAAAAGGGATCCTAGATCACTGCTCTTTTTTTTTTTTTTTTTTTACTGAACCCTGCAGTACAGCACCAGCAGTTTTCATGTTCGAAAGTCACGAGTTCCAAGGCGCTAGTCAATTAAGAAAGGGAATGAACATGGAGATCAAACAAGATGCATGTGTTTAGCAGTACAATACAGCTTTGATCTTTTCTTTCCTTTGTTTTTGTCTTGTGGAAATGTACACAAACTGTTGATCTTGGCCGTGTTGTGCACTGCCACCTCAAGTACTGTACATGGAGAAGGATTTGAATTCAATGTCATGTCATTGCCATGACTACTAGGAGAAAACTCTGCCAATCTAGAGGGTTTGGGTTAATGACCTGTGAAGTCATGATGTTGAAATGTTCCAGCATGTTCCTGTCAGATGGGTCCTCTAGAAAGATGGTACATGGACCATTGATGCTTGAGCCTCGAGGTAGTTCCATATAGACCAGGTAACCTTTTCTTTTTGAAAATTTCGACGAGGTAACTTAAACCGATAGTAACATTCTATATAGTCCATCTTTTGTCGCTGATTTCTTCCTGAAGTGAAATTTTGTTCAACTCTCAGAGGAAAGTGAGCAGTCCCCTCTTAATGAAATGCATGCTATGCATGATCGTCAAAAAAAAAGGGAAACTGAGCAGTTAGGATAGAGTCGCAGTAGTCTATAATTTGCATTCTTGCTATCAATCTTTTAGTTTAATCTTATATTTAATTGAAGATTAATTTATGTGCACATAAAACCATTGAAAGTAATATTATAACAAACCCACCGCAGTGGATTGGATAGTAATAAAGTTGGGACTCTGATAGTTTTTTCTTTTGTTTGCCAAACAACATCCGCAACAAATTGAGCCGTCTACTCTTGACATATATGTTACCTTATCCTTTGTCGCCCTCACTTCTTCAGTGACCTCCCGCACATCATCTAGAATCCATATGTACACCTACGGTATACATCATCTTCTTTTCGAAAAGAAAATCGCTTTACATTACTAGTGCATGATGTTACATGTTGGCAAGGTAAGTTGAAGTGGTAACATTCCAGTCTAGCTTGTTCCTGGTTCTTTAACTCTTAGAGGAATTAGGGGCTATTTGTTCTGGATTTTTGACGACTTCTTTCCATACTTCTTTCCACAATAAGCCATAAGCCGAATCAAAGACCACAGTAAAAAAACCCTAGAAAGCTAATTTATATGGAAATATGCTAGGATTCTAGATCTTAGATACATATTCTCTTAATAAATGTTTCTCTGATGAATTAGAATTGCTTTGCAGAGCTGTTTAGCTAGCTCGATGGATTCTCGAAACTAGAACAAAAACTGTGAGAAACTAGTTTTTGGATGTTTCTTTGGAGTAGCATACTCATAGTGTTTGGAAGCGATTATAGTGATTCTATTCAGAATTTGAAATGTTTCTCGTTGCCATAGCTAAAAAGCACGCCGAAAAAAAGTTGTTTTTAGATTTTGATGTGTCGAGAGCCTGAGAAACTTAAATTTTATTAAAAAAACTCAATAGCGAAAGTCAACAGCTAGAAGACAGATAAAAGTTTGTTGCAAAATTGAACAGTAGAGAGTCAACAACTAGAAGACAAAACTTAAAAAAAGCCAGCTTTTAAGGCAACGGTCTAGAAACTGCAGTTCAAACAATAGGACCTAAAATAGTTATGACCATGGCACAATGGTCTACAATTTCCATTCTTATTATCAATCCAAAATGTTGATCGGATACTTCCACCCTCTAACCATGCATGGTCTAAGTGAACAACGATCAATCTCTCCATATTATTTCCTCGGAAAAATTACAACACAACCATCACAATGCATGGTACTCCATTTGTTAGAACCACACATACTGATCAACATACAAGATCGTCTAACTAGTCGTGGCTCCGGTCCAATATCTTTCCGTGGTTCACCGAACAACGTCCCAAAGATTGGATTGTCTCGACGTGCGTTACACCATCTCGTGTCGTCTTCACTTCTTCAACGCCCTTCTCCACATCATTTGGAATCTAGCCACACTCCACAACACTAACACAGCGTCCTTTTCGAAAAGAAAGAAAGAAAGAAAAAAAAAAGAACATAACCGGGCTGCGAAAGGAAACCGGACATGTCCGTGGTGTGGGGCTCTGATCGAAGCGGACGGCCAGGATCATGCGTCGTCCAGGCCAGCAGACTGCGATAAGGCGTATATGGCCTTAGGCCCTAGCCACCTCGCCGTGGACCCCACGTCCCGGCCGCGCCGCACGGCATGCGTCCCAAGGTCAGTCGGGTCCGGGTGTACGGTGACGCTGCCACCTTCCGAGCCCCGACGGTCCGGCTCCGGGCTCCGGCCGGCTGGTGGGTGGCGCGTGTGGCCCGCACGCGCCCCCGGTCCGACCGAGCCCCCGTAGCCGTAGGCCGCAGGCTAGTGGTGGCATAAAGCGACCCGGCCCGGCCTGGCCTTAACTAACCGCAATTCAACCTCGACGCCGGATCCGGCCCCCGACTCGCCGCCACGTCACCCTCCTGGGGGCAAGGCCACGGGCGCCCGCCGAGGTATTTATACGAGCGCCCGGGGGCGAGCCAGCGCCCCACACCGTCCGCCCGTCCGTCTTCCTCTGTTTAGTTTCGCCAGGGCCAGCCAACCAACGAGCGGGTCGAGTTGAACCAACGCCACCCACGCCATTGCATTGCGGGAGATAGGTGTGGGGAGGCAAACGAGAGGCGTAGGGGAATTCGGGCCGTCGAGTGAGTGAGAGAGAGAGAGAGGGAGGGGCAGGGCCGCGACGAGCGAGCGAGCGTGGGCTGCCTGCTGGCGATCGCGGGCGCGATGACGACGGCGGCCGGCATGCCGGGGTCGTCGCCGGTGGGCTCGGCTGCCGCGGTGGCGGCGGCGGCGGCCGGAGCCGGCGGCCCCGCGGCCGCGCCCGAGGTGGCGGCCAGGGACGCGGTGATCGGCTGGTTCCGCGGCGAGTTCGCCGCCGCCAACGCCATGATCGACGCGCTGTGCGGCCACCTCGCGCAGATCGGCGGCGGCGGCGCCGAGTACGACCCCGTCTTCGCCGCGCTCCACCGCCGCCGCGTCAACTGGTTCCCCGTCCTCCACATGCAGAAGTTCTACCCCGTCGCCGACGTCACCGCGGAGCTGCGCCGCGTCGCGGACGCCCGCGCCGCCGCCGCCGCCGTCGCGGGGTCCTGCTGCTACTCGGAGGAGGAGGCCGCGTCCACGGTGATCCACGAGCCCATGGAAGACCTCCCCGCCGAGGCTGAGGCCGACCCCGAGCCGCAGCCGGAGCAGCAGCAGCAGCAGGTGCCGGAGCAGGAGCCGGAGCACGAGCAGGATCCCCTACACCAGGATCCGACACCGGCGGCCGAGGAGGCTGACGCCACCGTCGTCAACCCCGCCGTGGAGCACCACGAGCCGGACGCCGAGGTTGATTCCTCGGGAGATTCGTCGGAGCGCAAGGCCCTCTCCACGGAAGACGACACCGTCGCAGACGGACGTAAGTATAATCACCACCAACCCGCAAATTAATTCCTGCCGTGCTCACGTCAACTAATTTCCCTGCGCCCCTGTCTGCTGCATCCCGTTCATGTTTCGTTCCGGCCTCCGCATTCGAATTTGCCGAATCCGTCGTCGTCTCCTCTAGCTCAACGTCCGCACTAGTAGAGCAGAGTTTCTAAAAGTATCAAATACGTTTGGGCCGCTTCGTAATTTTTGGATCTGGTAGCCTGTTGTGGCTTTCTCCGCAAGTTTTTTTTTTCTTACTAATCTCCTACTTTTTGGGCCTAATAACTAAAACGGGATGAGGACTAGTATACCATAAAATGTCTTTTTTTTTGGAATTTATTTTTTATTTTTTTTATTAATATTTTCGATCCACGAGATTAACAGGCTTCCAGATTACGCTTAATCATGGCGCTAAAAGCTGCACAGGAGCGTTGGTTCATGGGAACTGGGAATGGAGATGGCGCACGGGTCCATCCCATTTCTTCCGGTGGTTCGTGGAAAAATGGAGCGCGAGGTCCAATAATTCTCTCTCGTGTCCATGTCCAACGAGTCACCATCCCTCTCGGTCAATCCTGGCCGTCGGTCGTGGCGGCGGCGGCGACGGAGAGGACAGTAGTAGTTCCCGTGAAAGGGGATCACGAGGTCGCGAGGGTCGAAAAACCCTACCGCTTTTCCTTCGAGGCTCCGACGGCCTTCTCTTCTTTTTTTTTTTTCCTTCCCCCGGCTTGCTCCGCCTCCAGGGGGCCACCTCGGCCACCCTTTTGGCCTGCCCTGGCCCCGGGGAAAAGTACTGGTGGCAGTACGGCGGCCTCTTGCAACTACGCGATGCGTTTACTGCAACTTATTTTACGGAGAGTATTAGAGTATAAGACCAGTCTCAGTGGGAGTTTCATTCGAGTTTTATTTGTATTAAATACGTTCTGCCACAAGTATATTCGATAACATGGCGGTGTATTTAAGAAGAGAGAGAAGAAATGAGTGTCATGGAGATGACACTCTTTTTTTAGACGAAATCTGCGGCAACTCTCTACGAAATCGTGAAATTAAATGCATATGAAAACTGTAGAATGAAACTACTATCGTTGACGATGGGAGTTTCATCTAAGTTTTATTTGAAACTATGTGACATGGCAGTCTTGAAAACAACGAAATGAAACTCACCATTGAGACTGGCCTAATAATGTTGGAGGAGTAGTTTATTTATTAAATTAAACGTGCAGTGCGGCTAGCTCAGGGCGCTCGGACGCCTCCGCCCGGCCCGTCTGGCCGAGGGTGGCCAGCGGCCTCGAATCCATCGTTGCAGTTGGGCGCGCCAGCCTGGTCCGTGCAAGTGTGTAGCAGCAGTGCGGCGATTGGCTGTTGCCGTGTCTGCAAATTGCGCGTGCCGCTTACAATAATAATTGCTGCCCATGTGTCGTTCCCAGATCGATCGGCGCGGGACTTGGCCCGGTTGTCCTCCTCGACGGAACTTGTGAGTTGTGGCTCCTCACTTGATGGAGCGAGCGGTCGGTCGGTGAGTGCCACACCCGCTGACGGCGGCAGCCTTGAACCCGAGCTCCCCAGCGGCGTGCCTCTGACGCTAGAGTGAGCCGGGCGATTTAATGGACCCACATGAACCGCACCAAGGGAGACCGACCACCTGGCCCCAGATCGGGTTCCGGGTGCCAGGAGGCTGGATCTGGTGCCGCACCGTGCCGATCGGATCGGCCGCCCCGGGCAGCCCGGGCCGCACACGTGGTCGCGCGTGGGCCACTGTCTCGTGGGACCCTGGCCAATCAGCCGAATGTACTGTGAGGGGTCCCGTCCTCTGGGTTTCGCGAAACAACTCCTTGTCTCCGTACGCCATGTTGCTGAGGTGGTGGACCGTGGCGGCGGCTCCCGTTTTTCCTTCAGCCAACTAGCTAGCGCGGCCGTCAGGGGGTAGGTGAGAGCTTTTTGGAGCTTCCTGAGGGGGTGTTTGGATGGTGTGGAAAAAAGTTACTGCGCATGTCACATCGAAATGTCGGAGGGATGTCGAAAGGGGATTTTGAATACTAATAAAAAAACAAATTACGAACTCATCAGGAAATCATTAGACAAATTTTTTAAGTATAATTAATCTGTCATTAGTAAATGTTTACTGTAGTAACACATTGTCAAATCATGGATTAATTAGGCTTAAAAATTCGTTCGCCTAAAAAGTTGTCGCAATCTGTGTAATTAGTTATTTTTTTTTTAACTACATTTAATCTTTCATATATGTGTAACTAAATTCGATGGGACAGGGCAAAAGTTTTGCCCTGCCCATCCAAACACCCCCTGAATTTCTTCGCACATGCACGATTGAGCTGTGCAATGGAATTCATTAATTGGGTTGGAACATCGTCGCTGGTGTATGCGCTGTGCATTGATGATGCCATCATGTTCCAAGCTTTGTCCAGATGCTGCTGTTGTTAGTCAGCTTGCCTTTTTGCAGCCCGTCTCGATTTTAGAAGGTTTCAGTCAAATCTCTTGTAAAATTTACAACCGATGGACTTTCTTTTTTCTAAAGATAAAAGAAAGTAGATGCAAAACAATTTTTGTGTTTCTTGTGCGTGCGCTGGACCATTGCGAAAGCTAGAAAGAAGTAGAGCGGGTTACTTGAGTATCATTTTTGTCCTTGGCCAATAATTGAACATGTATACTACTGCTGGTCCCTGCTTTCATTCGGTGCGTGCGCCTATACACACTAGGAATTGCCTCTGTTCACTTCTTTCAACTTTGGCGAATCTTTACGCGGTCTCCTCTCTATCATATTATTATAGTATCACGGAAGACACCTTTTTTCCCCCTCCATTCATGTTGGAGTCCGTAGAAAGTGACACCAAAACCAAAAGGGTGCAGCGGCTTGAGATTCAATGAAAAACGAAATCATTTCTTCCTGGGTTATGATGAACATTTTGAAGATCCAACGGGTGATAAAAGCAGTACTACATGACAGAACGATATGTGAGAATTTGAACGGGTAATAGACTGGACCCGTTGCTTGCCCCCTAGCAAACTCCCAAGTGAACATTTAATCATGTCATACGTGAAAAGTGAAGATTAAGTACAGTCTGTATTTTATTTTACTGGAATGTTTGTGTTCTCTTGGATCTGTTTTTTTTCCTCGCTCGAACACTTTTGTAAGCATTTTAACTTATTTTCTTGCTTTCTCCAAAGTTAAAAGTTTTGATACCTAGAAATAAGAATCTTATGTCCTAAGAGATAGCTTCATTGAAGAATTTGGTGTCTAGTATTTGTTTTCTTTTGTTGCAAACCGTAGTATGTATCCAACAATGGTTGGGTAGCCTCTGAGATATATATTACTTAGCAGATCATACTGATCAAGGATCTCAAGGGGAACACAGCCTACCAGAGAGCTATCCCATCTGCTCTGACCACGAGGAGTGCATTGCCCGTCCTGAGAGGATCAAGATCCAGAAAGGTTTCGTGGCCAAGGAATCCGTGAAGGGGCACATGGCGAGTTCCAACTTTACACCACTCGGCAATCTTTCTGTACAGAAGGACTAGGAGATGCTGTAGGAAGTAGTAGCACTTCTATTCATCTTAAAATTAATTTCTTCTGAATACACTCTTTTTACTGATGTCCATGACCTTGTGCTACAACCAGGTTAATGTCGTGAAAGGCTTGAAGATATATGAAGACGTGTTTACAACATCGGAGATCATGAAAGTTGCAGATTTCATCAATGAAATTCGTCAGGCTGGCAGAAATGGAGAACTTTCAGGTAAGTTGTGTTCCTCTTGCTTCAGCAGTTCTTGTTCATGCAGTTTGCCTGTATGTCTAAAAAATTCAGTATTATTTTTTCATTGTGTTCGCTTACTTCTATTAGTTTCCATATCTAACATGTTATTCTCCAATCTCCAAAAGAAAAAAAAAAATCTGTGGCATCATCCATTGATGCTTTAAGATACTAAAATGCTTTATGCATAGCATCTAACTGTGGTCCTAGTTCAGGCTATCATTCATCACCTTTTCTATCATTGTTGATTTTTTGTCTTGTTATATATATATTTGTGCTAACTGGCTCATAGATCTTGGGTCCTAGGTCCTAGCATTTGTCGTCCCCCATATTGTAGAAACAGAAAAATATAAGATGTTGATTTATAACTATATTACTAGTACTGATCTATCTTCCTAGGTACAGTAGAACTTGAATTTAACAGTCAAAAGTAAAGTTACCAACCTAGTGACTAACACGCTCACCGATTTGACATGTCTTTCCCTTCAGCTAGCTTGAAGTTTTACCTCTCTTAATGAAAAGAAACACCTTTGAACTGAATATATAATTTAATACTAGTAACGTATTAGATCGCTTCTGTTTTATTGGAATAGGTCGTGCCAAGCCATGGTAACGTCCGTCCAAAGTCATGCACAACAAAATGTTGATCCAAGTAAGACCTCAACTGACCTCTTAAGTTCCTGACTATGCTGACCCCTCCTTAAGAATTGTCATAGAACCCACAACCTGGGTACGCTCCCAGCCTCCCATTGGGTTTTGGCTGAAATCATCACATCCAAGTAAGCTACCTGAACTTGGAAACCACTGATTTTTTTTTTCTTAGCTCTCGTCAGTGTGTTCATCTATTTTGTCTCTTGAATGCGACTGTATGTTTACGTGTTCAATGAAATGAGTATCTTGTAATATTGCCTTGGTGCAATTTCCTTGTCCAGTCCTGTGCTTATTATATATTCTTTTTTGTTTTTCAAATTTAGGTGAGACTTTCATATTCTTCAACAAGCAGATCAAAGGAAACAAGAGGGAGATCATACAGCTCGGTGTCCCGTTATTTCAACCTACCACAGAGGAAGCTAATTGTATGTTTCAAAGACTCAGTACCTCGTTTTCTTCAACTTGCTTACGGCAAGAATATGCCTTTTGTGCATTTGTATGACTATGGCATCTAAAGACATTGAAATGCCTTGTGAATGATGTCACAGATGTCCTTTTTTCTCCTTGTCCACAGGTCACACAGAACCAATCCCCCTCGTCCTGCAGGCTGTCATTGATCACCTTGTTCTTTGGCGTTTAATACCAGAAAGCAGGAAGCCAAACAGTGTCATCATCAACTTCTTCGATGAGGTAGATGCTGATGTTTTATTACTATATAAATAAGCATGACAGCACACTCGATGAAATCAAATGCTCTTTCGCTTCTATTAGTCATAATTTCTGTGCCGGTCTTGTACCTTTCACCTGAGTGGAATAAGGCTGGCCTCTTTCAGAACTACGGCGGATATTCACCCTCTGTTTAGAAAAATAAAGAGTTTTAGAATTATAACACGCTGAGTATGGTTTACATTTAAATTTTATTTTATGTATGTATCTCTAAAAACACCCAGTTAACTATCCTCTAGTAAGCCTACAATTGGCGAATTGTGGGACCAAGTAAAAGATGGAATTACGCTGTCAACTTTACATTTGATGAAGTGATTAACAAAAAATGGGGTGAGATCACAGGGCTGACAAACTGAAGGAAAAAGACGTTACCTTACTGACACACACTTGTTATTAGCACTCAAACTTGTTACCTGGACATCTGTGTTCTCTACAGGGCATGGATAGATAGCTCAGTTTTACAAATAGCAAATATCCCTTCCTTGGGCAAGTATCATTTTTAAGGCTCTCACAATTCAGTTAATCTGTTTCGCAGGATGAACATTCGCAGCCCTACTTCAAGCCTCCCCATCTGGATAACCCCATCTGCACTCTTCTGCTGGCTGAAACTACGATGGCATTTGGCAGGTCACTTGTCACTGACAGCAACGGCAACTACAAGGGACCTCTCACACTCTCACTAAAGCAAGGGTAAGCTTAACAATTGCATTATTTATTTATAATCATACTATCCAACATGAAACATAAAGCTCATGGCCATGGAATTGCGCTCCCAAAAAAAAATAAAAATAAATCTGCAGGTCCCTATTAGTGATGCGTGGGAACAGTGCTGACATGGCGCGCCACGTGGTGTGCCCGTCGTCCAACCGGCGCGTGAGCATCACGTTCGCAAGGGTGAGGCCATCCACGCCGGTGGACCTGAGCCCACTCCCGTCCCCAACAAGGCCACGACGCCCTGGCAGCCGCAGCCGGCCACGGCCACCCAGGTGGCGGCGCCCGCGTGCATGGCGCAGAAGCCCCCGGTCAGCGGCGCCATCATCGGTTACGCCCCGACCCCGCAGGCCGTGCTGGCGCCCGCGGCCTGGGGCATGGCCATGCGCGCGCCCGTCATGATGGTGGCCGCAGCGCCTGCGAGGCCCATGGTGATGGCCTCGTCGGGCACCGGCGGCGGCGGCGGCAACATCAGCAAGCGGATGGGCCGCAGCGGCACCGGCGTGTTCCTGCCGTGGACGGTCGGGCCCAAGCGGTTCAACAAGCACCTTCCGCCGCGCATCCAGAAGCGCCGGTTCTCGGCGATGATGTCGCCAATCGAGGCGCAGGGCTGAGCACCCGCCCGACGACGTCACGTCGCCGTCGAACCGAACGGTCAACTAGGACCCAATGCAATGAGCCACCGTTTAATTCGTAGGGTTCTTGGAGTGTTTTTTTCTCGTCGTCGAGGCAAAAAAAAAAAAAAAAAAAAAAAAAAAAAAAAGAAGAAATGGTCAAAACGCGCGGGCAGATGAGTTGGACGTCTGTGTATTTTGGTGACCTGTGTGGGGTTTTTTTTTTTTTTTTTTTTCGAGGGCTTTTGGTGGTCCGCCTGTAATTTAGCCGGGTGTGTGACTTGTGGCATTGTGAGTGAGTAGCGGAGTTCAGAAGCGGTAGAAGAGTATGGGTCTAGGGATAGGTGAAGTCAGAATCAGGACAGGGTTTTCCTTTTGTTTTCATCCTTTCCCCCCTTTTTTTTGCGTTCCGAGAAGAACTTGATGGATGTTGCCATGCATATGCATGCATCCCCTGCTGAGTTTCGAGTCCTATATATATGTAGGTGAAAGATGCGTCTTGGGTTGCTCACTTGTTGGGTGTCAATCTCTTAGCTATATCTTTAGAGCGTGCTTTTTTTAAACTTGTCCGAGTTTTACCAAACTGGTTTCAGGATATCATATAGGTCCTTCTGAGCTGTTAATCTACATGTTCGTTTTTAGCGCACCCTCCATAGTCCATACCCTCCCTCCGAATCTTCACTCTCCTATCCCAGTGCAGCACCACATTGTTGTTGTCATCATCCCCACCCCTCTGTCTTCTTCCTCCACCTTGAAGCCGGCTACCACATTCTCAATAGTTGAGGCAGTGGCCAAAGGTGATGCTCCCTAGGCGGAAGTGGAAGCGGCCAACTGTTTTGTCGATAAGTTCTTGCCCCGATCAAGGATGTGCCATTGATCCGATCATCACCAAGTAGAATGTCTTGCTATATTATCGCCTGAGCAATTCGACAGGAGTGTCTATTGGTAGTCCTTTTCAACTTGAAACCACCAAAGTGGAGAATTTGGAGCCCAAACTCTGTTGTGAATAACGACGATCAAACGAGGAAGAACACAAGATCAAACCATAGCGAGACACAAAATTTAACATGAAAAACCCTCCCAATACGGAAGGTAAAAACCACGGACGCCAGCCAGCAAACACTCCTCACTATTATTAAGAGTCGGGTTACAACGCCGTATGGCGGCTTACAAGAGAATGAATCAAGTGGAAGCTCTAACACGGGTATGTGGACGGGCCTCCGCTTCGCTTCGGTAGAAGTCGGCCAATAATGATGTGGACTGAATTTGGAACATCTTCAACAAACTCAATGTTCAATAAAAGTTTTATTTAAATTAATTAGTTCCAAGAGTTATGGTGAATACTCTTTGTCCTACTAGTATACAAGACCCAACTATCTTAGGCATAAAGACCAAGAAAGTCATTTACTTCTGCATCCATTAAGATTGCAGGCTTTGGTTTACCATGCGGACTTCTCTTTCTCACACACTAGATTAAGCCACTTTTTTTTTTGACTGCCTCTCATTTGGGTACAGCTGTAGTATCTGTTCATACACACACGCACACCCACACACTACACACGCACACCACACTCACACCACTCGTGTACAAACAGACCTACAACTACACACAGACCGAAGAACGCGTCCTTCCTGAGATCACCGGAGTCCTCCGTAGGCGACGGGCGCGTCGCATTCCCTTTGTGGCACCACGCGTGAGAGGCATGCGCTTGGAAACTATCCAAGCGGATTATTGGTGGGAAATCAGAAAATCAGCTCCCGTGGGAGCTCGATCTCTGATCGCCAGCCTCCCAACCGGAGGTGCTGGCCACCTGAGCTAGCGCTCAGTCCCTAGATTAAGCCACTTGATTGCATGCATGTTAAGTCTGAAGAATGGTGCCCAATTACTATGGACATGAATTCAACCAAGAGAAGATGTCTTGTACTGTACTTTCTCTGTCCAGAAAAGAATATAATTCTAGCATAGTATCTTGTTAAAATATTTCAGATTTGACTAACTATATATATACGAATAATACTAAAAATTAATTTATTCAGGATAGACGGAGTATATATTTGGTTAAATTTTAGACACGTTAACCAAGAATGCACCTGGAAGTACAGGTAATAGGACTAAATAAAAAAGTGGTTGCGTCATGGCAGAGAACGGGCCTAACTAAATTTTACCATGCAAATGATTTGGCAAGTCAAAGTTAGGTAAAAATTTTGTCATAGATTTGGCAAACAAGATGTGAAAGGTTGACAAGTTTTTGTAGCAAAATAAATAATAGCCAAAATTAAGCTCGCCAAATCTTTGGTTTGGCATATTTTGGAAGTTAAGCAGTCTAGCACTACATGCAAGTGCTTGCTGGCGAACTTTGGAGGCATAGCATGGCCTGCCGTCCATTGGTATCAAAAGTAGCTTATCATTGGATAAATAATTGTTCATTTAGTTAGGCCAATTCATATGATAGCTAGGGTAAAATTTGATCAAAGATCCCAGCTAAAATGAAGATAAATCAAGCATTATAGTGTGCACCAGATCAATTTTTCTCTTGACATTCCTCTTTTTTCTTTGCATCATAAGATTCCTCCACATGACACTGCATGAGACGACCTACGATACAGCTGATGTGTAATAATACACTTGTCCAAAGAGAACTTAGTTTTGTCCAAAGTCAACTTGTCCAACTTAGACCAAGTTTATACAATCAATACACTTTCAAATTAGATTCCATAGTGTACCTGATAAATCTATTTGATACTGTAGATATGTGTGTACTTTGCCAAAACTAGATAAGATTGACACTTAAAACAAAATTAAAACAACTTACAAATTATAACGAACATATATCCATTGTAGGAAAACAAGATTTCAATAATCAATTTCAATTATGATGCCACTCTTCATAACAATATGTATCCACTTCCAAAATTGTTTATAGACTTGACTGAAACCTAATCCAGTGCTTCTGTTGCTTTTGCTTACTAACAGAACTGTTTACCGTCTTTCCATGACTAGGATAGTAATCGATCCCTCTATACATACATACTGCTGAATCCGAGAATTGTATCCCAATCCTTTTGTTATCTTTTGCACAATCAATCATGAAACAGATAGAGATACGGCAGCCGAACGCAACTTCACGCCGTCATCACCCCATTTCATCTCTGGAGCTGTAGCACCCGCAATGTACGTCTGTCACCACATGACAACACAAAATTCAAGAAAATTGAAGAATCTGAAGAAAATACAATTTTCTAAGGTAATAAGATCAGTTGTATAAGAACTAGCTAAAGATTGGCATAAGTTTTCAGTTCAACAAATTAAGGATATTTTAAAATACAACGTTTGATTTACTTTGTATCCTAGAGGAACACAAAAGTTTGATTAATTACTTCCATGACCAGAATAAAGAAAATGGCTTTATATACGTGGTACAGTAATAAGTGCCAAGTACTGTATGTATATATTTGTCCCATATGGCTGGGCAGGCTGGTCCATTGACATCTCGCCAGGCCTGGTTGGGTCTAACGTTAAGGGCCTAGGCCGAAACTGTCCTCTGTCTTTGATCTGATTATTATTCCACCAGCAGTCAGCGGGCTCTCTGCTGGTTGCCACCCTCCAAAACCAGTTGCTGCAGTTGTCTCAGTATCTGTCCTGGAGTCGCCTTCAGCCGCTGCTAGCAGTGCAATCTGAGAGAGATTGGCTTGCCGCCGGCAGGGAATTGGTGTCCTGGCGGCCTGATTTGAATACCAGTCTCTTCCACCAGACTCCGGTGTCCAGAGGCGGTGCTCTAGGCGCACGCCACTGCTCTGGATTTCTGCTCAGTGAAGTGCCATTGCCCAGGGGGCCCTCCTGCTGCAGTTACCACCACTGGAGTCGTCTGCAGCCGCCCAATCTTCCACTGCCTGAAGCCATCTGCAAACTTGTGTTATGTCGTGCGGCTGCTGAATATAACAGCTTATAGCAAGGGTGTTTCAGTGGATTCTACTTTCTTTTGGCCTTTGGTCAAATAGTCAAATGTGATTGGTGCTGCTGCATTGTGCATTTGGTCCTGCTCTACAGACTTGTTCGTGCGTTGTGACTCGTGACTGACTGCTGCACCTGTTTCTCACAATTCACACTGCTGTGGCTTGTCCTTGCTGCTGTTCTCGTCTATGGCCTCAAATGATGCTATGCTGACATTATTAGCAAGCTGAATGACCAGAATTATCACCTATGGCATCTACAGTTGTGTGCTACTCAGGGGCAATTGGTCAGGTATCTCATCTCACTGACAATGCTCCTGTTGAGGAGGTTAATGCAGAGACTGCTGCAGCCTGGAGATAACTGACGATCGTGTGATAGCTTCTTGTGCATGGGTGTGAAGGAACCAATAAAGCTACAATTTATCAGTCTCTTATCAGCTTGAGAAATGTGGGAGTATCTTCAGCAGTGTTATAAGCATAATTGAGCACTTCACGTTTCTCTTCTGGAGAGGCTTCGTAATCTGCGGCAGCATGGCATGCCCATCTATAGGAGTTTTACAATGCATTCATGCGTATCACACGGCAGTTGGACTACATGATGCCAAAGGTCTGTCCTGGACGTGACTGTTCTGCAGCCAAGGAGAAACTTAATCAGAAGTATGACTTGATTAACTTCCTTGAGCGTCTTCGCCCAGAGTTTGATCCTATTGTGCTTGAGCACGTTGCACATTCCATGCTTCCCACCGTGGATGAGGCTCTTACTGCTCTGATTATCAAAGATGTTTCTGTCTGCTGCTCATTCCCAAACTGTCTGCTCTCAGTGCAAGACACCTGGTTATCCTGCTGAGTGGTGCTATGAGCTTTATCCTGAGTTAAGGAGATCACATGTGATATGTGCATCTTCAGGGTGTTAATTCTGCCTATGCCAGTGTTTAGGACTCAGGAGTCGAGAACTAATCTGTTGGGTTAGCTTCAGATACTTCTGAGTGACCTTCAGGTTGTTGATCATCTGCATATCATCTCTTACTTCACCAGGTACTACTCTCCATTGGGTTTTCACATGGCTCATTTTAACATTGAACCATTCAGTTTTCAGAGCTCTGATGGCACCTTCTTTACAGCTATTTACTGTCCTTCCATTCTTTAAACATTGTTCCGTATCTGCCTCTTTGAGATTCAGTGCTCATCCATGAATTGTGTCACCTAGAGAACTCACCGAATGATGGCTAGTACCTTTCCATGCATTTTTTATCTAAACTTTTGACATGTTATTCATGTGCTTCACCAGTCCGTTTCTGTTAATGCTCCTACCATAGGCCACTACTGTACTGTCTGCTTTGTGTTGCATCAACAGTATGGCACCCCTTCTTGTTGTCTCTTTATGTAATTCTAGTTAGGTTTCGCTTCCTAATTGCTCTGTTTCAAGTTTCAACCAGGACAAGTGACCCCCCTGTTGATCAACAATGTCTCACGAGATATTGCATGCTTGCTGGCACTTCTCTCTAAAGCAATTCCATGAAACATATAACGGTATCCTGTTCTAACACTAAAGATAAATTCTGGTTCTTAATTTGGAATTGCCAGGTTTCACTAGTATGGCTCATCTTGCTCTATGGGGTACATGCTTACTGGCACTTCTCTGTAAAAAGCAATTCCATGAAACATACCATGGTATCCTGTTCTAACACTAAGGATAAATTCTGGCTCTTACTTTGGAATTGCCTGGTTTTACGCTAGTATGGCTGATCCTGCTCTATGGGTTGTCAAAATTTAGTGCTACAGATTGTTAATGATATGGCAAAGCATGAAACAGAATGCTGTGTTGAAGAGCTCCTTGACCCACCATCATTGTAAACAACCAGTGCGTGCATTCTAACTTTCAAGCTGTTTATAGCAGAACTAAGATTTGCATATATGTGTTGTGCCTATATGGTTCTGTTGTTCATTTACCTATTCTCAAAGGAATTAAACATCAGAATCTAAGCCCATAGTAGTAAACAAACGCAGAAAGTAGTGGTACAAATAGATGAAGAAAAGAAAACAAAGATTCCCTTCATCCTGAAATGTAAGGGATTTCAGTTTTTTTCAAAGTCAAACCATCCTAAGTTTCCAGATAAGAACAATAATATTTAAGATGGTCAAACTTATGATGGTTTGACTTAGAACAACTGAAAATCCCTTATATTTCAGGAGAGAGAATAACAGAAAGCAGCATAGCAGACATGATGTAGATATAATCCAACTGAAAAGTGCAAATGCATAGAAATCAATATCATCTAAGAATGTGAATCAAAAGAACAGCTGAGTACCTTCCCACTATTTACGGTAGCCATCAGAGCAACGTGTTGCTTGTCCAGACTGAATTCATAGAAGTAATATGTCCTGTAGAAACATTACTCGTGAACAAATTATAAAGGAAAACTATTTCTGAATTTGGATGCTATTTATAACTAGGAATATTTTTTAATTACATATTTGTCTATAAAGTTAGCACAAAGATCATATAGTACCTAACATCCTCCTCTTCCTTAACTTTAATTGTTCGAGCTGAGAATACTTTTGCACCAGCTACAAAATGAAACAAAAATATATAAGTCAAATCATCCCAGATCAGTACATCATGTCAATGCTTTAGAATTTAATATAATGTTCTTGCTTCATATTTCCCTTGTCAATGTTTCTTTGTGTGTTATAATGGGATTTAACTTTTCAGTCCATATTTCTGTAATGAAGAAGGGAAAATTTTGAAATAGTGACATTATATAGTGCCAAGACAATATAACGTTAAACAAAAAGGTCTTGAAAAGCACAATGGCTAAAACAGGCTTCCTATTTGTGCAACTAATCATGACAGTAAGTGGCAAAAATTTTGAGAGCTTTAAAACTTGGATGCAAAGTAAGTCAAAGCTGTAAACATTAATATATGTCAGGCTGATCATAAGATAAACTGTCTCATTTAGAATGCCCAAACCACAGGAAGCTATGCCTAGCATTGATTAATTTTCATCATTGATATACGAAATATGTGAACCCTCCATATTCATTGTCATCTAATTTGTTTGTAAAGAAAACAGCGCAGCATCCAATTCTAAGATAACAGAAATCACCAGGTACAAATATCTTGGATGCCTCCTTTAGAGTTCCCAACTCAGTTATGTCTTTTGCCTGCAAACAAATATTTTCGAACATCATTCAGAAATGGTCATGCACAGACCATATAAAATTCCTTCATGGTGAGCAAATCAATGGCAGCATCAATGTGCCTGATAATATAGGCCTTATTAATTGACTCTTTCTTTACAAACAAGGTTTTGGTCATACTCATACCTATGCTGGTGTGCACTTTTATTGTTAAATACTCAAACTCAATAAACTTTGGAAATTCATTGCACTAAAAATTAATAAGAGCAAGTTCAACTGATGATACATGTGCTCGTCTATATGGGTGCCGTATCAGCTATAGACAAGCTTACAGGACTACTAACTCTGATGTCAGATATAATTATTAAGAAAGCTATAAGTCTACAAAGTTTGCCTATGCTCGAACTCCTTTTAACAAGCTTGTCTATGTTCTATCTTCTATGTTTCAAGGATACAAGAGAATGCTCTAAAACAATAAAATGGCAAAGCTCTTATAACCTCTAGGAATGTGATCTTGAGCTGATTTGACGGCTTAATCACCACACTTATGAGCTCATCCCTACATTAAACAAAGGAGCAGAGCACTCCGCATTTAGCATGTGCAACATGTCACCACCAAAATTCATTCGTACAGCATCCTTGTGAAATTGAGACAAATCTAACCACAAATTAATGATTTAATGTACAGTACAGAACTGGACTGGCCGCAGTTCCGGGAGTAGAGCGAGGCCTTACATTACGTACCTACCTATCTGGAGACGCGAAGCGGGCTGCGTACGCCCGGGGTTTAGCCTTGTCGCCGTAGTATGTCATCGCGGCGTTGTAATCCTGAGACGCGGAAGGACTGAAGGAGTCAGCACTCACAATTTCGAAAAATCGAAACCAAACATTGAGCTCTCCCGCACTCCGCGACGGCCAGCAATCCTAACCGCCGGAGGAAGAGGCAACGTAGGAGAGAGGAAACCGTTCAGTCCAGGTTGGTAATTACCTCGGGCTCGAGGATGTCGTCGAAGGACGGAGGCACGCGGATGGAGAAGCCGCTGCCGTAGTACTGCGACCAGGACCTCGTGTTCGCGATGCCGCCCAGCACTGGGGATCCCGGTTTAGAGGAAGGCGTTTGCGTTGGCGGCGAGGGGGGGGGAGATGGGGACGTCGCCTCCGCGGCCGCGGCGGGTGTGGAGGCGGAGGCCGAGGCCGAGGCAATGGCGATGGCGGTGTGGATTGTGAAGCCGCGACGCGAGGCCCCGCAGCGGCAGAGAGGTTGCCGTGGCGGGTTCGGGTGATGCGGCAAAGGGGCGAGCGGGAGGAGCGCGGCGGGGGCCATGGCGCCGCGCCGAGCGGCGGAGACGAGTGGCCGAGTGCGTCTGGAGCCGTGGCCAGAGCGAGCACGGGGTGACGATTTCGGATAAGCGATGGCGCAATACGTGGCGCTGAGGCGGGGCCACTCGAAGGAATTAACTCTGTCCGATTAACGTGAGAACTCTAACAGGCTGGGGGGTCCTGGACTTAGCGATGCTCATCCATTTGTGTCGATCGAGAAATCTCATCTGGTGATGCTTGTCCGGTTTTGATCCATCAAGGGTCCATCGAGAAGAATTTAATGTCAGATCGAGTGATGAAGCCAGAAATTTTTTGAAGATTACTTGGGGCTATTGAGAACATCGTGTCAATATAGACATACTGTGAAGTTGGGATTGTCATACATCTCTTTAGTACTACCATTTGTGTCGATCGATTGAATACTAATATCTGGTGATGCTTGTCCGGTTTTGGTCGATCGAGGGTCTATCGAGGAGAATTTGATGTTAGCTCGAGTGACGAAGCCAGAAATTTTTAGAAGATTACTCAGGGCTACTGAGAACGTCACCAGAAATTTTTAGAAGATTACTCAGGGCTACTGAGAACGTCGTGTCAATATAGGCATACTGTCGAGGCGTCCGATGATCAGTCAAGCTGGGATTGTCATACATCTCTTCAATACTACCACTTCATTGTATTATCTATAATATATGGATAAAGCATGTGTTCCCGTTATCGATGGAAACATTATCTCCCACTGAAAGCACGACGCCGTTAAATCATAGAATATTCGTTTTCATAGGGAGTCGACCCTAGAACTTCAGGTACTATTGAAGCTCTTGTAACCACTAGGCTCTATTTATTTATTTATTTATTTATTTATTTTGCGTATTTAATACATTGGTAGGCTTGCATTTTATCCCACGCGTAAAGAAATTATGTGGTAATTTTCTCTCGAAAACATATAAGGACCCAGTTGAGTCGAGTCGGGAGCGGTTTGATGCACTTCTTCCATAGATGTGGGGGTGCAGTAGTCAGGAGCCTGCTCTCCTCGCCTGGTGTCTCCTTTGGCTGGAGATCGTCCAGACCATAAAAGGTCAGGTCCCCTTGATTTTCTTGGTTGGAAGGCAAAGCTTCTAAGATGGAGGTCTGGTGAGCTCGGAGCCCCCAAATCCCTGCTAAGAGGAGAGCTCAAGGCACTGGACGGTTTGAGTCTAACTTTTGGTGGAATGACGTCACGGTAGTCTGCAGAGAACTTGTAGAACAAATCTTACGTGGATCTGGGTCTAAGGGATGGAAACTCCAATGCGCGCTTCAGAAACAAAGAGAGAACCCTACGAAAGAGATACCCCTACCTGCCACGCCAAATGTCGATGATCGTGGATTAGGGCTGACAGGGGGTGCTCTGCCAGTACACTAGGATTTTTAAACGGGTTTAGGTCTCCCATGGACGGAGTAATACTCTACATCTTGTTTTTGGATTGGATTGACGAGTCTAGAGCGCAACCGATTACAATGGTGCTCGAAGGACTCCTATGGCTACGCTAAACCCTAGATTGAAATTCCTTGCCCCTAAAGGGTAGTTTATGGGGGCATTTGTAGGCTTATACCTTTGGTAGTGTTGGGCTCTGCGGGTTCCGTCGCTTCGGGTGTCTTCTAGATGCTTCTAGGATGCTGATGACGATGTTTGCCTTTGCAGTTAAGTTTCGTTATAATTATGCACTCTAATACCTCTTACACTTTTCTGGAATAATCTCTGAAAAATACAAAATATGCAAAACTCATAGAAATTATCAGTTAAAACCCTAGACTAGTGTATATTCGTGTATCCTTTTGCGTCTAAAGTTCTAATAAAAGCTGACGTTATCCACCATCAACAACTCCCTCAAGCTTTACCTTTTGCCAGTCCCTTGGCAAAGAAATTAAGCCTAATTACTAACATATTTGGATCAAAAGTTGCTATAATGCTTTTATTCCTCAAAGGTACACATGCTTTTAAACAGAGATTCTCCTCCGGATTAGACATTAAATGCTCTAACCATGAAACTTACCTATTTTACCCTTAACTATGGGGCTTTACAGCTTTTTCATAAGTCTTGAGCAATTGAAAGATAGAACAATCAAGTCAAGCACTATGTCTTAAATTCTTCACAGTACCAATATTCCAGAGTTTCTATAAGATTTCGCAATAAAATTCAGAGCTTAATTGTATGATACACTCAAGTCTCTCAGTATATGTAGTATTTATGGATCTCACTAAGGCATTAATGATGTTATGTCTCCCTATAGCTAAGGATATATATAGTGGAGCTCATAGGAGTGGCAATAACAAGGATAGGCATACTTGCAATACATATGTTATAAAGTCAAATAATGGATCCACAGAAAATCGAGGCATACAATCAAACCAAGATATACATGTGTATGGAATATGGTGGATAGGTGTATATATGGTATTTCGTGGCTAATCCTAATTCTACTTTTGCTTTTTGAAGATAACTCTCTTCCTTGAAACTTAGAACTTTTCATAGAAAAATATGGGCTATCTTTATTTTTATTTTTTAATCAGGAAGGCCGATATCTAGTACCCATTGTTTTAATTGCAGGAACACTTATCCATCTTTTACTCCCTTTTCTTTTATATTTTTGCATAGCTACATGTATCCTTTAAATATAATAAATGATTGGAGAGTTATCAATAAGAGCTTTAGAGCACTTATAACAAGGCTGTCCTATGGGATATATTTTTGGTGTCCACCTCAAGTGCGGGAGAGACATATTTTTTTATAATGAACATAGGTGAAAGTGGAAATAGTTACGATTACTCCCCAGAGTAAGAATAATTCATATGTGACTGGAGTGTGTAAGTGATCTTGGTTTTAAAGGCATGACAAGACTCTCATAAGGCATACAACAAAGGTTGACTGAACTCAATGTAAAGCAAGCAGCATAATATACGCAAAGGTTTTCTATCTCTAAATATATCATCTCTGGCTTTGGTAGGAATCCACACTTTATCATACAAGAGCTCATCATGTAGGATTTTAAATTTTTAATATAAATCTCTAGAAGTTAGTAATGCTAGGAATAAAATAAATAGCAGCTCAACCTTCATGAATCATATCAATCAATCACCTAGACTTAGCTCAAACATATGCCTCCACAAGTTTTAGGTTCAGAGTAAATTCTCAAATTAAAATAGCAATATCTAAAACTCGGAAGAATTTAAGGTTAACAACTAGACACTTGAAAGAAATGATAACAAAGCAACTATTCATCATCTCCCCACACTTTAATTGAAGTGTATTCTGCCCATAAAGACAAGGTAGTTCAAGTGTATGGGCTCTGCTGGTGGGAAAACACCAACAGAACCAGAAATTTATTCATCCTTTAACCTTAGACACAATAAGATTGATGTTATTCATATTGTTCATTTATAATATGGGTGAGAATATAGAAGTATAAATATGGCATTTAAACTTGTGAGATAAAGAGTAAAGTTACTTAACTATTGGAAAGACTGTTCATCTTTATAATGTATCAAGAATAATAGACAAAATATTTCTAGCTTACTTGATTAAGACTGAGATTAAAAGACTAGCGCTATGAACAAACTTAGAGAGCAAATCATGTTAAGTTTAATCAGGTTGATTAATTTAAGTTATAACTCTAACATGGTTGTATTTTTTATTTATTGCATACCAAGATCAAGAGAAAATTAATGACCACTTACCTTAAGATGTTACCTCTATTATTAGAGCATGATGAAGGGTAAATGAATTTTAATCGTCTTTTTATTTCTTGTATCTTGGGTTATTCATTAGCATCTTGTCTCGTATGTTGTACTTCTTTCTCACTCTTCAGACCTCCTGCTTCTCTCATTATTTCTTCTCTACAAGGGGTTAGTGGACAACACGTGCCCGAAGAAATATATTATTTATCAAAGTACGGATAGTGTTTGCCAAAGAGTTAAAGATTAATCTATAGCTCATGTTTTCAATGATTCACCACTATTTCAAAATTTTTCCATCAAGGTTAAAGCGAGGATATTATTTTAAAGCATACCCTTAACCTTGATTTGATTCTACGAATAGTCTCCTAATACGATTTAAATATTTTTTTATATAGAAGGGTTAGTCTATATGTACAACTAAATTTTTAGACAAGTATGCTTGATTTCATAATGTTTAAGTAATATTCTGAAGCATACTTATAATAGAACAAGAAAGTTTGCAAGACTAAAGGTATTTATTCAAATAGAACCAAGAATATATATGGTGAACCACGGGGAGCATTTTATATATATATATATATATATATAGCAAGTTATGTTTGAGCATGGCATAGGATAGAAATGACCAACATAAATTAGCGACATGGTATGAGATGTTAATTGTAGTTAAATGTTGTATGAGGCTTGGAGAAACGTACCTTATGCCTTCATCCTTCTAAGTAAGTGGTGACGAACTTACTTAGAAGAGGAGGGGTTATCGATTCTTCTGTTGGTGAGAGCTTACGGTCTTGCCGAGCAAGGCCTTCCTTTTATCTTCTTCGTCTTTTCACCATTCAATGAAACTATAGAAGATTACATGCTCTTCACTCATCAATTTTTTTCTGATTTCTTTGATTAATTTACGGTTGATGAGCTGGGGTCCATTGGAGATGCAATAATGTTCACTTAAAAACTTCTTCTCCAATAGATTAAGGTTGTTCTTTCCTGCAAAATGTTAATGGACATATACCTGAGAGAATAGCAAGATTGAAATATGGGTTTTATTGTCCATACTTTTTTATGATTTTCTTCTATGCTAATCAAGATGATATATAGTTTTAAGATTGTTAAGCATAAATTGTATCTATCGTGTTCTATGTTGTTGTTGTAACTTATCATGATTCAAGACAAAGATAACTTGTAACAAAAGATAAATGAATAAACATTAATACTCACAAAGTTTGGACTTCTTGTGCAAAGTTATCACCTGTCTTGATTCATCCCCGGTATGAACTTATCTCTTAGCTTTCTCAGATTTAATTCAAAATTTTCTTGCAGAGGTTAGTCCGACAAAATATCCAAGATCCACTATAATATACTATCGGCTCAAAAATCAACCTAGACACCACGTCTAATTCGATTTAGGAAGGCATTTTAATCTAAGCTCAGTTTAAAAGTCTTTTAAAAATAAAACTGTCACTTCTAAACTAAGCACCATACTTCATTTAAGAAATTTATGAAAGTACTTTAAAGCCTAAACATATACCATAGCAAATAAAGGTAGCATGAAAATATAGTAGAGATTTATTCAGATAGAGATAAAAGAGCATGGTCATGGTGAGTTTTTTTTACTACACATGAGCCTTCATGTGCTCATATATTTTTTTTCTCTTTTTTAATAATACACGTGAGATGAATATATGAAATAGAACAAGTTATGACTGAGAAATTTAAACTAAATAGTGTGAATATATGGATTAAAATAAACATGTAGTGGAATACAAAATAACTACTCATAAATTTTGAAGTCCATGAGCAAGACTTTCTCACATTTATTTGATCATACTTACCATGACTCATATAATGGAATTTTTGAGTGATGCAACATCTTTGTTCCCCGTCACTTGAGATATGAATTAAAGCCCCGTGACGTCGACCTCTTTCTCTAACATCGGATTTGTTATGTTTCTTCTTATTTTGTGGGGGCATGCCGGAAGATCATAAACCGGTCGTTCATTACCCTGCATAAGATATTAAAGTATACAAACAAGGGTAATCCTGCTTGAGCAGGGGTTAATGGTTATCTCGATCACATCAATGAGTACAAGTCTATCAATGTTTCTTAATTGCCTAGCTACCTTCCCGACAACGGCGCCAAAAATACTTGTTGGTATTTTTAACGTCATCACTAATTAAGAACATTAAAAACACATAGTACTAAATTAACTTATCATTAGTAACTAGCCACTTATCTCTCACCAACATCCCTAAGCATTGAACTATATTGTCATCCCTAATTATATTAGCTAGGAATAAAGTATTAAATAAATCTATTATTTCATGTGACTAGGCAGAAAAAAATATAAGAATATGAACTAAAGAAACATTTACGCAAGCATGCATAATTATACTATTGTAGTATTTTACCTAGAGTATTACCAGGTTATCGATTTATATTTATACCACTTGGGAAGGCCTAGTAGGAATTATATCTACAACTTACACTATTGATGTGAAAGGTAAACCATAACTAGAATTCTACCGATAACGGGGATAAGTCACATGATAAAAGATATATATATATATATAATAAATAGTGATCAGTCATCATAAATAGATAAACATCGAACTCTTCTAGTCATAGTAATAGCTAGCCAATGGATAAACTCGGGAATAAATACAAAGGTAATTCAATAACTACATCAATGAATAACATTAAAATTACATCTAGCAATCATTGTTAAGTTAATTCTACATCATGATCATATGTAAAGGGCATCATCTAGGAAGGATATAAAAAAAATGCAGAGCCATCATCCAACTTCGCGACGATTACTGTTTTGTCCCCTACATATGGGGGTGGACTACAGAGGAATCAACGTAGCTGTCACCTACGCGAACTACCACATGACCCGGCACATCAGGGTACACTCACAGACAAACAAGATATCTAGATACCATGTCTATATATTGTTCATCATCTACCCATTGTACATTTGAATAAACGCTATACGAAATTAATTACATGAATTCAATAAGATCAAACTAACTATGCTAGACATATAATTAAAGTAGATAATGACTATTACAATTAAGAATATATAAGAGATTAAGAATAATATTGCCTGAATCATAATACTGAATATAATAAGAGCAAAGTATTAGAACTATACCGAACTCCGTACTCCAGACAGACGCCAGGGGCTCCAGATCCCGCTGAAGAACTAGAACTCCTCTACTTCTAATCTAACTAGGCTAAAGCTATGAACTAGAGAGGCTCTGATAAACTAGAGAAGGCTCTTGATGGCTTGATCTCTAAATGACTTGATGCCTCCAGGGAGGAGGGTCTGCCCCTTTATTTATAGCCCGGTGGGATGAACGTGTGCCGCAGGATCAAACCGACTTAACCAAAGGCTAAGATGCATCGTGGGAGGCGGTGGAGGAAGCTTCCAGAAGACGGTGCCAAACCCTAGCGGGGGGTACCGCCTAGCGCCAGAGTGGGGCCGGTCGGCCCCACATGTTGGGCTCTGCGGGTCCCGTCGCTTCGGGTGTCTTCTAGATGCTTCTAGGATGCTGATGACGATGTTTGCTTTCACAGTTAAGTTTTGTGATAATTATGCACTCTAATCCCTCTTTTACACTTTTCTAGAATAATCTCTGGAAAATACAGAATATGCAAAACTCATAGAAATTGTCAGTTAAAACTCTAGACTAGTGTATATTCGCGTGTCTTTTTGTGTCTAAAGTTCTAATAAAAGTTGACGTTATCCACCGTCAACAGGTAGTACAAGTTGGTTTAGGATTTCCTACTCTAGGTTACCGGGTGATCTTCTTCTTTGATTCGGTTTCTATCCGGTTAGATCCTCCTCGTGGTGGTTCGGGAATTCTCCCTTCCTTATTGGCGACGTGTACATGGTGCTTCCCCATGGCGCGTGGATCTCGCACCCTGTGGAGCTTGGACCCCCAAAGTTGTAAACTCATCACCAGGTATGCTCAGGCTGAGGCAAATCTTGACAAGGGTAGCAACCAAACAGTCTCATAATGAATGCATAAAAGAGTTAAGGAGTGATTCCAGTAAGAGACATTTAGGGCACCAACAACCAAGTTTTGTCACAATAATCTAATTCTATTTTGTTTCAAATGAATGCATGCTTCAAGAGAGAAAAATGCCAGCGAATTTGGTAACGATCATGATTTGAATCGTCTCACTTCTCACCTTGCAATTTTTTCTCTTTACTTTGGATTCAGAAGAGCAGTTTCCTAGCTCCATGCTACAGTCAATGTGGGAGAGAGTGGAGCTGGTGGAGCTAGAAAATCTTGCTCCCATAGGTTTTGGTCAACGTGCTATAGTGCAAGATGGCAAGGGTCAGGTCCAAAACTCGCGGGTTTTAGACCCAGCGGGGGATGGGGCGGGTTTAGATCTCGCCCCGCGGGTTTTCAGGTTTAGGGACCCTAAACGAGGTGGGGCGTGGGCAGGTTTAGAATATCCCACGCGGGTGCCCGTTGGGAACTCGAAAATAAGGTTGTAGTGCTAAAAAAGCCCACCATTCTGCCCCAACTAAGGTTGCATCCCTAGGTATATTAGCCAACTCAATCCATTCCTATCTCCTCTCTTCAACCCCTTCCCAACCCCCACGCCGATGCACCCGTACTGCCGTAGGGTCGCAGTGATGCAGCCACACGTCGGCACCGCGTGTCCACGCTGGCCCCTGCAGCCTTCTAGCCTCCACCGCTCCCCACCCTTGCTACCTGCCGTTGGCTGCCACTCCTCCTACCCTTTGCGCCTGCACGCCCTGGCCCTGCAGCAGGTGCCGCCATCCAACGCTCCTCCTGCCCTCCGCACTGACGCGCCCTGGCCCTAGTGCCCGTGCCGGTGCCACCGTGCGAACTGCGGGGACTGCTGATTCGTGCTCCTCTGCCCTGCTGAAAGCCCTTGTTTGGTTTTGGTTAATTGATGAAACCTAGGACTAGCCCTATTGCTAAATGTATAGTATTAGAGAAAGAAAAGGTCCAAGCCAAGTGGTGGAAATGGAGATCAAGGTGATGGAAGGGACCACAAGAGATCAAGTGCCACCCTTAGAGATGAAAAGAGAAGAGAAGTGGAATAGAAAGGTTGAGGCAAAGGTATATGCTAGGGTCTTTCCATTTCACCGGCCGTAGGCGAGTAGAGAAGTTGATGGCCAGGTTTAGGATCCGTAACCGTACTATTAAGAGGGGCGATGTCGCGCAATATTGGTTATCTAAGTGCCACTAGGTGAGCAATGACCTTGCATATGCATTAGGGACCTAGTGTGCTAACATTCTCTTACAAAATTCGTTTGAAAAATGCTAACACACGAGCACAAGTGGAGAGACACGTTATTGTTGGCACATGAGAACAAGAGTTGATGGGTTTGGGTGTAAACCCCTCCCGCCGAGCAGGTTTTCGAAAAATGAGAAGGTCACTCAGAGGTGACCGGGCGCTGACTCGGTTGGGACTGGACGCGTCTGGTTAGTAGCTGTGTTCGGAGCTTTTTCAAGTGTGACCGAACACCAGAGCCGGGCGGCTCTAGTCTTCTGCGTCCGGCGGCGGGCATGTGGGCTGTGAGCAGCGGATGCTCGGCGCGTCCGGTCGACCCCGGCCGGGCGCGTCCGGCCGCAAAAAAAGCATTTCGGGAGCTCTACGAGTTGGGACCAGACTTCCGCCCTTTGTGCGGGCGTCCGGTCGTCACCCCTGGCTTGTCCGGTCGTCACCCAGAGAGAGTGTAAGAGGGTCCAGGCAGCGGACGCGTCCGGTTTCTCGTGTGCTGAGCGTTCGGTGCAACATTGATCGCGAGTTGACGTTTCGTAGCCGTTGGAGATCGACGAGCGAGGTTGAACCTGTAGCCACGTGGCGGCTATCGGGTGACCGGACGCTCTGGTCAATGCTGTTTCAATGCAGTTTTGTGTGCAACGATTAGGTGCGTTGGTGGGTGCCTATATAAGTGAATTGGCCAGTTCTAGGGAGTCTCTGTTGGCACTTTGACATACTTGACATCCTCTAGAGCTAAGCAAACCGTCTCTCTCACTTTGCATGCTTCTTGTTTGATCTAGAGAGTGATTGGAAGAGCTTCTAGTGCATTTGCCTTGTGATTGAGCATCTAGTGGCACTAGTGGCATTCTTGCTGTGATTGAACTTATTACTCTTGGTGGTTGCCACCACCTAGATGGTTGGAGCAGCGAGGCCGGAGTTGAGCAAACTTGGAGATTGTTCTTGGCCACTCCGAAGGTGTTGTGAGGGGGTTTTTGACCTTATCCCCATGGGAGATTGCAAAAGGTACTCTAGTGGAATGTTCGTGACTTGTGTTGCTCTCATCTTGTGGTGATTCTTGTGGTGCCCGTTGGAGGCTTGGTGTGGTGCCAATTAGCCACCGAATCCCAAGTGAGTGTGCCGTCACAAGGAGAAGTAGCGTGTTGGCAAATACGTGAACCTCGGTAAAAAAAATCCGGTGTTCATTTGGGATTGATCCATCGAGATCATATTTGGATTTCATATTGATTGATTGGATCATCACCTCGGATATTCATTGATCGATCAAGACGGTGATTGATACGACATCCCGAAGGCATGGTTTGCATCCTCTCGGTTCCCTCGTCATGATTACTCTTGTGCCAAGTAGCTTATTAGGGTGTGTAGGGTAGTTTGATTGCTAAGGACATTATTCTTAGTGTGGCTTAATGTATTAGGATTGCTAGAATTGGATAGGTTGGCTTGCAACCCCCTTTAGACTAGTGCAGCACTTGTTTTACTATTTAATTTTCTAACCAGTTTATTTAGTGTTTTGTAGAAAATTTTATTAGGCTATTCAGCCCCCATCTCGACCGTTTCACCTGCGAAGGCCACCGCCCGTTGGTTCGCCGCCACACCTTCTGCCTTCTCCGCTGGCCCTGATGAGGGCGTGGCGAGCCGGACACTGGTCCTCTGCCATCTGCCCCTTCACGAGGACTAAAGGAGCCCTTCTCTGTGGTGCCGAATCCTCCTCCGCCGACTGGTGCCGCGCCAGGTCTCAGGTCC